>VBSM01003169.1:2578745-2597850 GCA_008086735.1 Cheirogaleus medius
AAAATAAAAAAAAAAAATCTGTTGGATAGAGCCCAGGAACTGCACCCAAAATAGCTTTTTAAAAGTCATTGAGCATAACAGTGGGAATAATAGGGAGGTCATAAGCAGCAGCTGCTCGGAGAGTGCTGGAATAATTCTCCCATCATCATGCCGCAGGTATAGTCCGGAAAGCAATGCTCTTAGCGCCTTCACTTTCTCCTTTAGTTTTCATGTCTGCCTATCATTTGAATCTCAACAGCTGACAAGCACCTGGGATTTCATTCCTGCTAGATTTCATAAAGTCACATTAATTTTGGTAACTTCCCAATTGCATTGTGAGAACCTTCCCCCAAGTTGGGCGAGCAGCTTTAATATTTCATTGCATATTCATGTATCACCTCACGTTATTTTTAGTTTCTAATGGTGAGAGCAGACGAGGCTTCATAAAAGATTAGTAGGAGCCCTACAAATAGCTTTCTCACTGTTCCAGTAGATTGTTTTCTCTTTTCCTGAGAAAGCAGAAAAGAATTCCCTTCAAAGAAGGCATATTCAGTAGTGAACAAAAGAGAACCTTCCCAAGACCTCTAAGAATGTCCCTGATATGTAAGAGTGTCTAATTTTGATTCTCCCATGACAGCTTCTGTTCGCCTTTCCCCCAATACTTCCCATTTGTACTATTTAAAGAGTATGTAATATTTCATTATTTCCACATTTCTTTCATTGAGATATCAAGACCCTGTTGGGAAAGAAATACATGTATTCACACACACACAGGACACAGTTTCTTCTGTTTTAATTCCAAATAATTTATTCACACTATATTGATGTCTTGTAACTTTTATATTTATGTGCTGTTTCTTATAAGAATTTTCCATCTTATTTCCCTTATTCATCCAGAGATTTTAGTAAGATTGTATAGCATGTAAGCTGATAAAAAGCCCAACATACCAAAATATATTTTTAGAATGAAGACATTCTACAAATGACAGATTTTTTTTCCATTTTAGCCCTTATGAAAAATGGATTTGGAACTTATAAAAAATGTATCTGGAACATCTGAGTGCAAGATTTTTTATTGGATTTCAGAATTCAGATCTATGGTTTAGAAGCAATTTCTTCCTTTCTGAAAGTGGCCCTGCCTAATTGATTTTTTAAGGAGAAAGAAAGGGTGTAATTTGGATTTTGAACCCTTTTCACAGGACTTAGATTGTTTTCTCTTATTTTGACTTTCTTTATTCCTATTGCATCCTCATGGAGTGGGAAAAACATGTTTTTACAACTCTTACAAGGGTTGATCGGAGGCAAGACCATAAATAAGGCTTTATTTTCTTTGTTCCATTTCGCCTTCCTACCTCCACATCTATTACACGTCCAGTGTGGCTCTCTAGCTGACACACTCTTTTTCTATCTTGGGGGAAGGGTCTTAATACCTAATAGCATAACTCCAAAAAAGCATTTGCTGTTTTCCCCCACAAAGAGTAAGGAGAGGAAATAATTTAAACCAAGTGAATGAATCTCTAATGGTAGACCATCAAGTGAAAATCCGATAAATGTGAGAACACATGTCTAGATGTAATTAGAAAGTTTTCAAGTCTATGAAAATTCATAGAGGAATAGAGAGTCCCATTTTATTATATATATGAAAATCGAAGATCTCTGTATTAAATCACTAATTTTTTAAAATCTTACCCTCAAACTGAAAGTAGTTCTCTCTCAGACTCCTTACCTCTATGATAGTTGCACCAACTTTCACATTCTTATTTTTAGCACAGCTAGTGGAATAATACCTAACTAGGTAATAAATAACTAGACCACTATCTAGTTTTCTGGCTTTTAGAAGCAACTGTCCCTTTCTGAAGATTATTTTCCTCCTCTAAAATTAGGAAGCTCAGCATACTTTTTAAAAATGGCTCTGCAATAAGCTTCTTAGGTCTGAATTTGGATTCCACCACCCTGTTAACTGTGTGATCTTGCATAAGCTATTTAATCTGTCTATACTTTAGTTTCCTCATCTATAAAATAGAGGCCAGTGCAGTACCTACTATGGAAGGAATTACATAAAATGACATAAGTGCTTAGTTACTCATAACATTTAATAATTTTTAGCTATTATTTGATTCTGAGAGCTATTTTCAAGTTATCATAGATACATTAAACAATTGGCATGACTGAAAATGTAAACAATATAATTCTTAAATATTTGTGTAACAGCCAACATTTATGTTATATGCCAAACATTAAGTTCTTCATTTGTAAATTTCATTTACTTCTCACAGTAACAGTGTAGAAGATACAGTTATCTCTGGTTTACCCACAAAAAAATGAACCTAAATAAACACACAGTCACACAAGTTAAAATGTGCTGGAGTAGCATATAAACATAAGCAGATTTTTTTTCCCCAGAGTTTGCTCTTTTAATCACTGGACTATACTGCCTTCCTCTCTAATGTCTCCTGCCTTCAGTCTAGATCATTAATCTGTAATTAAAAGCAGCACTATATCCTAATGAAAACCAACCTTTCCATCTTTCTTGAATCATTCTTATTTATTTATAAATAAATGTATTTATATTAATTCTTTTCCAAACTTGCTCATGAACCTTTGGGAACAAGATACATACTTTTTGAGCATGCAAACCCATGAAGTCAAAGAGAGTTTTCAAACCACAGCTTGTTACTCCTATCTCTTCCTTGCCTATCAAAATCACATGTAAAGAATTAGGTTTCTTGGGAAGGTCGCTCAAATCTAGATAAATTTACTGTTTAAAGGCCTATAAGAGCACCATAGAAGAAACTACATCAAAACACTCACGCATACCCTCACGCGCACACACAAATATCTTCATTTCAAATGTAAGAAGCCAGAGCTTTGACTTCATCACTTTCCACAGCTAGTGAAAATTATGACTTTTGAAATCAATATATTTCAATCTCCATGTTATCATCCTAGGGCAGCACCCCACAGCACTGGGAAGAAACATCAGCGTTTCATTCCCCGGATTAATGCTTTTCTTTCAGAAAAATGACTTTCAGCTATTTTAGACTATATGCCCTTCATTTGGGAAGCAATTTATATTCATTCACTTACAGTCATTATTCACTAATATCATGGATTGATGGACTTTAAAAGCCTAGCTTTTCATTAGTTCTGTTTGCAAGGCTAATTTTTATAGCATTTGATCGTTTTACTTCCTAGTTGCCCCCTCTTTTTCAGGACTATGTGTCCCACAATCATTCGTTTGATAGAGTAATCTATTATAAGTCTCTATCTACAAAGATGTGTCTGTGCCCCCAATAATGAGAGCAGGTACTTACAAAAGCAAAAAGGTTCATGTACCTTATGCTAATTATGCACAGTAAGTTCTACTTTTCACTTACAAGTGAGATAATTAAAATGTGAGTCTTGGAGCAGAGAAGATCAGGGGTTTAGATGTTTGTCTAACACGTTTATTATTGGCTAGTAATTTGCACTGAATATACATGTATGTAAACTCTTTGCTCCATTTCTCAAGTATCTATTATTTGTTTACTCTTGAAGCTGTTCTTATTGCTAAATTCAAATTAGTCACAGGGTCTCTCAACATAAGTCACTATTCTTTTACCAAAAGCCAATGATGAATATAAGGAATGTCTTGATGATAGATAAATATGAATATAGATATTTGGGTATAGATATTCCTGATCTCACATATTCAATTTATTTTATTTTTTTTATTTCAGGGTATTATGAGGGTACAAACATTTTGGTTACATTTTATGTCTTTGCACATATTCAAATTTTAAGACCCACTGACCTCTAATAGAACCAAAGTAAGCAATTTTTTTTCTTCCTTCTTTTCCAATTAGTTGATATCACTATCTATGCTTCTCAAAAATGGATTCTCTAAAATTAAGTGATTCCTTTAAAACTGTGGCCTCTCAACCTGGAAAAATCATTCCTGAATTGATGTCAGTTCTATTCAGGTGATACTACATTCCATTCTACACAATGCCATAATAAGAGGACTTACCCTAGTGACCCAAAATAATCTCTTAATATCCTGAAAGTGTTCCTATAACTTTCCAACAAGCTTCAGGGAAGACACATAGGTTAATGAAATAAGTCTAAGAGACAATTTTTAAATATCCTCTTTGTACCAAGGGTGGTGCTAGACCTAATGGGATATGAAGATGCCACTAACTGACTCTGAAGGAGTTTACAATAAGACTTATTGTAGGCCTTATTTTTTTACAAATAAGAAAAATATGTGTAAATAATAAATACCATACTAAGCAGTAGGACGTAAGAGATGTACTAGGAAAATAAAATAAATAGCTCTGGGCTGGCTCAGAGAAGAAGGAAACAGTGGACTTAGAACTCAAAGCATTAAAAAGTTTAGGATAAAAAGAATTAGGTGGGTACAGAGTTTGGATAGAAAGTTTGCTGGGACTGGGGGAAATTGGACTCCTATCAATACAGAGCATTACTTAGTAGAGTAGAAATTTAGGGTATTTCACACCAAGAATTTACTTTCAGTTCCCTGCTTATCATTACTTATTTCCACATTTTTACTTTTTACTATTATTAAGATGCATTAAGATATTATGACCAAAATATATCTTTTGTGTAATACATGAAAAATGAATGAAGCTGAATTTAAATAGCTTTCTTATATATTTCTTCATCAAATGTCATGATTTTTTCTCATTTAAAAATTTATTTGGTTTTGGTTTTATTTTTCCCTACCTCTTAGGTATTTTTAAATCCCAATATGCTCTTATAAATAATTATCATAGTGAGGTATAAAGAGAGGTAAGTTAATGGGTACAAACATATAGTTAGATAAAGGTAAGTTTTATTGTTTTATGACAGAATAGAATGACTATAGTTAACAATAGTGTATTGTATATTTCAAAATAGCTAGAAGAGAGGACTTGAATTATTCCTAACACATAGAAATAATAAATATTTAGGGTGATGGACACCTCAGATACCTTGACTTGGTCATTACACATTCTATGCATGTAACAAAATATCACATGTACCCCATAAATGCATAAAATATCATATATCAGTGAAAAATAATAAAATTATAAAGCACATAAATTTAAGTAGAAATGTGAAAAAAGGGAATGTAATTGGCTTTGAAGTTCATAGACTCATTATTGTAATCATCTAACCTTTGTTGAACCCTACATTTCAAGTCCCTGCTAAGCCCTGAAATGTTGAGGGCTTGCCATATAATTGTGCAGCTTAAGAATTAACCTTAGGAGAAGGAGTACGTACCCAGCCCAGAGCAGCATGAGAGTCATACATTCCGGCCAAGGTTCACTTAACAAACAGGGTTGCTGCTTGAAGGCATAACAAAGGGTCTGAGTTTCTGCAAATAGGCAAGAGCTGCCCAGCCCCACGTTAATAGGGGCCTGGAGGCCACACGATAAGCACATTGTTCCTATTATTGTTGCTTGACCCTGTAAGATGGCTAGATAGCCAGAGACGGGTAAGATTCCTCAAGGAGGAACAACCTAAGACAGGCACAGCTGCAGGGGGGCCAGCCAAGAGGAACTGGGGATGGAAAGTGCCCCCTGTGGCTGCCTTGCTTAACCTTTGCTTATCTCAGCCTCTGACCTATGCTTTGAGCAACTGCCTGGAAACCTTGAGTCAGGGGACATCTGTGTCCTTAGGCTATGTGTTCTGGAATTTATGGCCATTGCTGCAATGCCTGGGTGGTCACTTATAAGGAAGTAACTTTGATTTTTAGGGTATAAAAATAAAAGGACTGGTGCGTTTGGTGCTGCAGTCTTGTACCGTCTTTATGTGTGTCCATGTCTTTGTTTGTGTGTTTCTTTGTGTTTTGTGTTCATCCCCCATCCTGCAAATGGACCATGACACCTGAAACTTGTTTACATTTATTCAAAAAAGTAGTAGATTATGCAGAGTGAGCATCTGAAACAAAAATTATCTATAATGTAAATTACTTTTGAAAATAAGCCTACTATACAATTCAGTAGGCTGATTTTTCCTGTCTCTCAGTAAATGTAGCACAACTTTGAAAGAGATCAGTATTCTTAGTTGAAGATCTAAATGAAATAATGGCCTTGAGTTAAAAGCCATTTTGTATGTTAAAAAAAATAGTTGTTGTTGCTATTTTTTTTCCTGAGTTGGTATGGTTGGTGTCATCATTTTTAATTATGTAACTAGTGTAGTTGTTCTCAAAGATAAGCACCATCAGAATCACCCAGAGGGATTCTTAAAATAGATTACAAAATTGTACTCTCAGTGGGTCTGGAATGGGACTTAAGAATTTGCATTTCTAACAAGTTACCAGTGATGCTGATGCGTGCACACACACATAAATATCTACGTTTTTAAATTAATTTTTGATTATAAAGTGTGTGTGTATTTTTTGAATACCCATGTGCCTGTGAATCCTTCAACCCACCTCATTCTTTAATCTATCAGTCCTTTTGTACTGGGAGTGAACATAACCACTTCCACGCTATAGAGCTGTTTGATGTGCAAAGCTTGCAAAACCAATTCTCAGCTGCTGGGAATGCCTTAAATGCTGAGGTCAAAATTGTCAATAGAATCCTGCCTGGGTGGATTTAATGCCAGTAAGATAGATATAAAATTGGCATTTTGATAAGCTACTTTGCTAAACTTTAATAACACAAATTCTGTTAACCTTGGAGCCCTGATTAAAACACAAATAAGTGAGGAAATCCCTATTGTTAACTAAACCCATCTTGCATATTTATCACTATCCCTTTTAATTTGTAAGGGCATGTCAGACTCTATAATGAAATCTGGTCTCCACTTGCTAGGTTTTTCATTTTGCCTTTTCCATTTTCTATTAGATGTAGATGGCTGATGTAAGCATAGTAGCAGCTTCCCTACATTTATAGAAAATATAAAAAGCTTTGAACAAGTGTTTGCTGTCATTCTATCATTTCTTTCTTAGCTCTCTAATTTTTTCCTACACTTGTCTATAATCTGTTTTCAGAGGCCAAAATGTTTAACTTGTTTTTTCAATCCACCAAAATGAAAATTGTAGCTATATTTATTTAACTATTTATTTAAAAAAAGAAATGCTATATTTTGTTGGGTCGAGTAATAGAATCTACCAATTGTATTGATTAATTCAGAGTTATCTCTTGCATAATCATATGCTTTTAAAAACTAGAGGGAACCCTGAAAAAAAAAAAGAGAACACAGTACAAATAAGCTAGGGCTGGGGAATGAGAGAATATAGAAGTTCAGAAACAAGGGACTGTTTGGCACCCAAGAAGATAACCACATAGTCATCATCAGGCTTTGGGACTGTTTATGTATGGGGAGGGAAGGATATGCCCAATGTAGTATTAGGAAACACTTAAAGTAATGGTTTAGGTTTAACAGATTAAAAGATGCCAAATTCACCATTTTGTCACATGATCTACCTTCTTTTGCAGTCTAATTTTGGGGGAAACTAAGGAAGAAATGACAAAAATCTATTTACCTACTTGTTTTCTTTTTTTGCTTATATAAAATTATAAAAGACAAAGTTGAAACATGTTTCACTTTATCTGCTGTATCTATGGATTTCTTATAGAGAACTGCCTCCAGTGGCATGAATAATTTAAAATTGCTTACATTGTTCATATTTGAAGACTATAAATTCTATTCATGAATTCATTCAATAGATATTTATTATGCAACTTCTGTGTGCCAAGTGTTAGGTGAAGGAAATACAATTGTTACCACATATCCATAGCTCAGCCTAGTAGTTAAGGCATCCTAAGGAACAACTAATAGCAATAACAGGTGCATGGAGCTAGGATACAATGTAACAGGAGTCTCTAGTCCTATAATATCTGGGTACTCTTCTCAGATTTAAGGAACCCAAATTTAGAATTTAGTTTAAATTTTATGTGGGGAAAAATCAATCTAACCTATATACCTTTTCCTTTGGTAACAGCTACAGAGGAGCAATGTGTCCCTTTAACCTTTGAAGAAGTTATTTTCCCTTTTAGCAAAAGGGGTGAAAGCTTCAAATCACAACTAATTGTTCTGGGATTGATTGATAGTTTCCCTCCTGCTGCTAAGTACAGCCGGATGACATGCATTGTACACACCACAGGAGGTAAGAGAATCAATCAATTAGAGAACAATTAGTTCCAGTTTCTACAATTTATTTGATATTGTAGATGAAATTGCCTGAAAATGTTAAGAACATTAAAGATCAGTGGTGAAACCTAAAGAAATAAATTTATATTCAAATTTTAGAGGCAGATGCTTAGTTGATACTGCTCTTCCACAGATAGGTGACATTAATGCAATAACAATTACAGTTTGGCAGCAATTAATAAATGGACTGTCAAAACCAGTCAAGTTGTATTCACGGATTTGGAAGGCTGCTGATTTTAGCTTTGACAATATGTGGCTCAAGGACTCCTGAAAAACTCAGTGTGATTGATTAGAAGATACCATTCTGTGACTTCCCTTCTATGGGTATTAGGTTGGAAGCTGGGGGTATAAAACATTCAGTGTAACCTGATGCTTCTTTGGAGTCCATTTTTATTGGTATTTGTACTTAGTAAATGTAATGCATAAGAATATTTTAAGATTTCTGAGATTGATGAACCTGCAGCCAAGAAAATATGAGTCAACTTGAAGTAATATAATTTGATGGGGTCCTCAGGTCATGCAAAATTCTTGATTTAGTGTTTGTTCAAATCAGGGTATGAAATTCGGGGTGGACCAAGGGTAATAGCCTAGCTCTAAGTGAACTCAAAGTTATGTCTCATGCAGAATAATGTGAGGGTCTGAGCCTGGCAAGAAACTGAGGTCCCACTGGTCTAGGAACTGAGAAAGCAAAAATAAAGAATAAAAATAGAGAAAAACATTTCATTTAAAACAGTGAAAAAAGGAAAATGCTCAGGAATTTTAATACAGATCATATTTCTTTTAAAGCAAAATATATGAAGAAGTTTAAAGCCATAATTCCATCAAGTTTTGAGTTTAGAGATTAGCCTATATAATGATCAAAGCTGCCTAAGCCCAGAAAGTAAATCCCTGATCAGTTTCACATTATCTACTAGTTTGTTCAGACTTCAGGAGAGGAATAAATGGAATACTGATGTTAACATGTGTATGTGTGTACTGTTGAAAACCCACACATTCTGAGAGAAGTGTTCTAGAGTGACTCAAATTTAATCCTTTAGAGAATATTTATATTTCTTAAAAAGTAACACTGTTACTTTGATGAATAAATAATTTCTTGCTAAAAAATTCTCTGGATACAAATAAAACAGCTAAGGCATGAGGAAGGCAAATAAAACATCACTATCACCCAGAAAAACAAGATAATACTAACAGAGAAAATTAATTCTAAATATTAAATCCATTTTTAGACCAAAATGAGAAAGAATTCATCTTACCTAATGCAAATTTTCCTAATGTTTCTAGAAAAATCTTGTAGAAATTTGTTATAAAATTCCATTTGTAATTTAATTCTAGGAATTAACTAGGAGGGAAAGCAAATTGATATTCTCAGCTCCCTATCTTTTGGTGTTTTAGTACTTATCAACTTTTGTGTTCCAATTAATTTTACTAATCCCTTTTGTTAATGAATAACTAAATCAGGACCAGGGGGAAAAATCCATCAATTGCTAGAAAAGTGTAGAAAATCATTAATTCAGAAATGACCCATAGCTACCAAAGTGAACTTGTCAGTATTGCTTTGCTCTCTTGCTAATATTCTAATTTGTTTTATCATTCTTCGTAGAGCAAAATGTTTCACAGTTAATCTTTACAGTTCTTTTGTTTCGAAGCTATCCAAAAGACATCAATTTGGCAGTAATCAAATATTTTAATATAAATGATTTTATGCAATACCCAAGAAATAAGTATTTTATTGATATAAACAGTTTTTTATTTGTAGAATTACACTAAAAATTATTTTGAAGCAGCATGAGCCCTCTCTGGACGGTATTAGAATTTCATGCCTAAATCAAACTGAACATTAATTTTATATGAGTTTTTTGTCTTATGCAGTAGCACAAATGTCTATGGTTGGAAGTGTCAGGGGAGTAGAGATGTAGATAAAAGCTTCGGGAAACAAGATGTAAGTGTGAAAGATGACAGAATGATCATGCGGAAAGAAATTGCTACAGCTTTTCTCTCCTTCATTCCTATTCATAAAGAAAATACTTAAATTTAAGGACTTCAGTCATTTTCTTTCAATCTGGTTGATAGTAGCAGAAGACTCAGGCCTAAATTATATATATAACAGAAAATGCACAGACATTATGGAGACAGGCATGAAGAAGGAGAAGCCTGCATGAATTTTTGGAACTACAAACCTTGTACATTGACATGCTGATGTCAGCTGACATTCTGATCTTGATTTCCAGACTTTCTTCACTGAGGGAGTGGTTATAATCTTTCACCAGCATGGCCAAGAAGGAAGTTTCAAGGGCAGTGGGGACTCCTGCTGCTGTCTAAATTCTTCTGATCCTTTTTAAGGCCACATCATTCTTACCTCTTCCCTCTTCTCTGAAGGCTGTTTCTCATTCACAACCAATTGGATTCAATTCAGTCTCTGATGATAAACTTCTACAAAGTGCCATCTTAATCAGCAGATTTCCACAGAGACTTTTCCTCTCTCTAACACCCTCTGCAAAATGCTGGCCCGATTCCTTCCTTGTTGCCATGAATAACAGCATGATTTTGCAGCTACATGTTCCCTTCTTTCAATGCTGAATGCTTTATGTCTGTGTTCTCTCTACCAGCTGCCTTCTCTCTCTCCACTGTCAGCATTTTGTGATGAAAAAGACTCCGTGACAATGTGTGCCCAATATCATGTAGGCTTTCTGTTCACTCAGGCTTTGAGGCAGGCTACCATTCTTACTTTTGAAATGCCCTATCACCTCTCCAAATACCAGTTCCCTGCAAAACTAAACTTAATCTGATCTGACATGCAAAACCCAGAAATGCATCCAAAGCCTACTCATGGCACCAGAGAAAAATGAAGAATTATGGGCAAATTCTCCTAAATTTACCTACATTTATATGTTTTACTACCTTAGAGTAATGCAATATTAGTTTATACTAATATAAATATATATCATAAGGACTATAAAATTCCATATGTGATAGAGCTTGAGACATTGTGCTGAGTATTACAAATTCACATATGAATAAGACCCTGTCCCAAAACTCAAGGAGCTGAAGCAGGTGATGGATGAAATGGGTACATAAGCAGGTAATCGTGATATAATTTTAGAAATGCAATAATAATGCATAAAAGCTCTGATCTTTTCCCTTTCTCAATATAAAAAGGTGGGAGCTCTTTACATGTTTAAGGAAAGGGAGCATAAAATGTTTTTATTAGAATTGTTTAATATAAATAGGACTTCTGTTCCTGGTAGCATATTAACCACAAGAGATTATTTATGCTTCCTTCCAAAAGCTATTGAAATGGTTGAAAAGAGATGAAAAGATTGAAGGACATAAAACTCTGAACAACATGAAAGTACCATAAAAAATCAGAAATTCTGAGATGTTTCCAAAATCCAAAATAATTCAAAGTATTTTATAATAACTAATAAAAAACACCAGATCTGAAAAAACTGCAACCAAGAAAGGCTTGGGAGAAATGTATTTCAGAGAGGGGAGCTATTTTCCCCAGCTGGCCCTTGATATTCTATCAAATCACCCAAGGATTTCTGCCTGGAGAGTAATTGCAATGGAGTAATTTATTAATAGAGATTTGCCTACTCACAGCTGGACAACTGGCTCCAGTTTACATAGAGGTACTAAAAGCCACCATGAGAGCTCTCTGTCTGAGTGATGTGGGGGGATTTAGTATGAAAGAGAAGCACAGAAAGGTCCTCTGAATCTCAAAAGGATATAAAGAAGAAGAGTAGGAATATCTCCTCTGCCAGAAAGAAAATACAGTTCACTTCCAGAGAAATTTCTTCCTTGCCTTGAAAATTGAGGGAATTCCTAACCTACCCACTGCTACCTGCCCAGGCATCTGGAAGGAAAGCCTGTCCACCCATACATTGGAACCATGTATACCCAGCTCCTACTCAACACTTCCATTCTGAGAAGAGGCTAACTGGGGAAGGAGATTTGCCCAATTTAGAAGAAATTCATACCAGTTACTAAGATGAATCAACATAAGATTCAACTGTAGACTTCCTAGCTTCAGTGCCCATGTGCTTATCCAGTTCATAACTGAACCAGTCTACATAATTCAGTAACGTAACCTGCCTGCTCTCCATGTCACATTTGCCTTTGGTAAAGGGGATTTTTTGTATGACAAATATCCAAATGATGACCCTTCATCCTGTACAAATAGTGAAAAGGCAAAAAAAAAAAAAAATCTAGGAGATGTATTTTGGAATCGGAGCGTTATCACATGGGTCGGACAGTTGTTCCATGCAGTCATCCTCAGATCCCTTCCTGGCTCTTTCTGATTCTTGTAACTTTTTACTGCTTTCATTTATGATGCCACAGATTCGCTAAAAGCCTCGTGGTTTTTCAGGCTAACTTCCTGGCAGCTGTAGTGGAACTGCTCATGTTAGGTAAGGATGATTTCCATGTATGCACTTTCTGAAAGTCTGGTTTTGTACATAGTTGACAACCTCTGAGTGTCCTGCCAAGCCTTGGCGGAGCCAGTGAGCTTCAGAAATTCTAGCTTTACACAGAATCCTGAAAAATTCCTTTGGAAGCAGCTACCCTTTTATTTAAAATTTGATAGATCTGAAAATATGCTTAGATCCTGTTCCATAGAGAAAGATGAATAGCCTCCATCAAGAAACGGACAAAAATATTTTCATTTCTTTACGACTCTAATTGATGTTGTCACAAGATGAAAGGCTAGTGATGTAAAGAGATAGACAGAAAAAGTTGGTCATATTCCAGGATTTGACCTTCAAGAAATTGTTTTGAAAGTCATCTTTTGGTATGACTCACACTAACCAATTCACAAGGGACTAATGTATAAACCAGAATGCCAATAATAGTTTAGGGACTGGACATAACATCTTTATATCAGTGCATTCTCTCCTGATAGAGAAATCTACATGGTAAATAATGTTATAATAACCTTCATGGAGTCAGAGTAGGAGCTGCCTGCATCTAGCTCTGTAATAGGGATCTATTTGCTATAAGAAGACAAAATTATTATTAACATTGCATTACCACAATTATTAACTACTATGTGCCTGCTATGTGCTTATTTACATATTATGTTAACTAATTCCTTAATAACTTTGAGTTATGTACTTTTTATCAAATGAGGAAATACTGACTTGGAATACAAGTGACATGCTCTTCTTTTGGTAACCAAGAAAAGACAGGATCTCACTCAGAAATAAGATCCCACTCAAGTTACCATGCTAGAGCTCACATATGCTCAGCAAGGGGCTCCTTTAACTGTACCACAAACCTCATGAAAGGTCCCCTCCCTTTGATGAGCTTTACACTTTGTTATATCCTAATTCCTACATTTCATTATGAATTATTCTTCCTTTAGGTATATTGTTATTATTTTTAACTTTGCAGCCTCAAACTCTCTAGTAGAGAGATATTTTGTATAGTCTTTCAATTTCTAGCATGGAAAATTCTCTGACTTTAAATTGCCTTTTTAAAAATCTTTCTCATATATTTCAGTATGATTTTATAGTTTTACTCCAGTTATTTTAGTAGTTCTTTGTTAGCATTCCTGCTTTTTTTCTTTCTTTCTTTCTTTTTTCTTTTTTTTTAAAGCACAGAATTGTGACACAATCTTTTGGGGGTTTTGTCTCTCCCTACTGGTTTTTGTCTTTGATTGCAAAAGTCCCTGCGTGATTTCTATAAACGAAACCTCTGGTAAACAAGTAGAATTTTATTAAGTCATATCTCCTATTTTGTTCTATATTTTACCTTCTATACTGCAGGGTGACTTTCAGTTGATTAAAATCAACACTCATATTTTATTCATGCTATCAGTAAACTTGTTATCTTAGTAAAATGTTAATTTTTCTGTAATATAATATTCAGTTATAAATTTATAGTGATGTGCCCTCATTCAGAAATGTCTCCATAGCCAGTTGGATGTTGATTGAGATTCAACTACTTATATTACCTGTTTTAAGGAAAAGTAGTTTCATATTAATGGCATGGAAGAAAAAAATCTGATTAAATATAAACATATTTTCTCCAGCAAGTGAATACATCATAGTTTATAACTAGACTGATGAAAAAGGAGTTCTAGTCACCAACAATCTTGCGCTACATAATAGGCAAAGGTGCAAATCTTCCCTATATTTGTTGCTTTACAGTAAAGTAGAAATGATTTCTATTTAAGAATATTTAAAAATTATAATAATATGGCATTTTGAGAATAAAAAACATTTATGTAACAACTTTGAAAAGGAAGTTTGGCACGCTAAGTATAAGTACTTTAGATAACTTTTTAATTTTCTTTTAATATGTCATCAAATTATTGATCAATAAGTATGGAAAAAAGTCTAAAAAGATGAGCCAACTGCTAGTAGAATGACTTCATATTGATAAATTGTAGTGTCTATAATAACTGAATATAAATGAAAAGTCAATTTAGCTCCATATATTTCACTAGTCAGTAAGCCAGCATGCCTGTTTATGATGCAAATAAGAGGGTATTTACACATCATACTTCAAACCAGACACTATATTCTTTCTAAACTCTTTCTTTGAAGATCTAAGATGCAAACTGTGGTATATTCATTAGTCTTATTATTCAGCTACTCAGAGAGAAATGGCATTAAGTTCAGCCATTGGCCAAAATGAAAGTAAAAGTTAAAAAGCTGTAGATAATGATCTTTTATGAAAGTTATTTTTGTCACAATGTTCAACGTGTTGCTTAAGTGTGAGATGGTGACTCAATGGCATTTTATAAGAAATCTGTTCTTAAACCCACTTTCCTAAAGTAGTGTGATCTGTGTTTGGCAAGAGGAAAGAGAAAATGTGAAAAGTCTTCATGAATATATTCCTAACTCTATTAAAGCTTGATTTGTGGGAGAGACAGAAAGTAAACTGTTTCTTATTAAGAAACAAAAACAAATAAGAGAAGGAGAAAGGGAAGAAGCAAAAGAAAATGAACTCACTAAGAAAGACAAGAACACTATGCCACATAATAATCACAATAGGGTACCTGCCTTTCAGATATTCTTTCCAATCTTTTGACACTCCCTGACTTACTTCTAAAGTACTCCTAGTAGATCAAGGTGTAGTTAGTTGTACACTATCCCCTCACTCTCACAATTTGATTAATGATGGACACATTAAAAGGTAGAGCATTCAATTTGAATGTAACATATTAAATTGGTACTTTAAACCTTTCAAATCTTTTAAATTAGATTAAACCAATTATGAAACCAATTTTTTCTATATTTCAGATCAACTCAGTATTTATCTAGCTCCATAGAATGCAGTGCACTGAACTTCATCATAATTTACAGAATAGGGGAAGATACAGGCCTGTTTTCAATAGTAGAAAATGTAATGAATATCTCTTATACCTATTAAGAATCAAAACCTAGAAGTCAGAGACCCACACAGGAAACTTCAAGTATTAGCAGAAAAGCAAGTTAGCATAGTAGAAAATAAGCCTATAGGAAAAATAAATTTTATTTTTGTTATTGAAGAAATAAGATCATAAGTATTTGTATATGCTAGCTTTTTGGCTGCAAGCAACAGCAAATGCAACACAAAATGAATTAAACCATAAGGAAAATGTATTATTTTCCATTACAAAAAGTCCCAAGGTATGGTGGTCATAGGGTTGGTTAACATAGCAGCTCAACATCATGATGAGGGTTATGTTACTTTCAATTTTCAGCTCTGTGGTCCATAAGGTATCTGCCTTCTCTTTCACTAGATTCTCTCATAATCACAACGTGGCTGCAAACAGTTCCAGGTACCACACACAAACACACCACCACCCAGCAGAGGAGACATTGCTTCCTCTGTATATCTTTGGTTTTTGTTTTTTGTGGGTTTTTTGTTTTGTTTTGTTTTTCCTGCATAGGCCTCCGGCTTTGCATGGAGTCTATATATCTTTTTAAAAGTTCGAAAAACTTTCCCAGAAATCACCCAACAGACTTCCTCTTATATCACAACAGGCCCAAATTGAATCATATGCTCTTGCCTAAACCAAGCATTGGCAAAAAGAATAGGATTTCCATGATTGATATATAGACTAATAAGATTTGCCCATGAGATGGGGATAAAGTATTCTCCCTAGAGTAGTAGCTGTCTGGGAAAAAAAATAAGTTTATCTTAAATTGGAAGGAAGGAATAGCTATTAGGTAAACAACCAACATACAATCTTGTTTATTATTATTTTGCAGAATTGTGGATGCTGTTCATTCATGTCTCATTGTGTCCCATGAAGACATAATTGTCTCATGTCCCCAATTCATTGGCACACAATAGAAGGTAGAATTTGAAGAGAAGACAAATCACCACTTTTTATACTTCATATCAGATATATTTAACATATAAACTTAGTCTTCAGGCCCTGCTATACTCAGATATTTAAATCTCAGTGGTTTTCTATGTGTTATATTCTATCAGTACAATCACCCAGAATCATTTCTACTAGAACATATATCACATTGGATTTGAACCATCTGTGTACACGGCTGTGTCCCCAGGCATTCAGATGGTGAATGAACTCCTTGAGAATTATTCAAAGCACCTAGTATAATTTTAGACCCATTATAGGCACACAATTTATTCATTCAATCAACATTTATCTACTCATTTATTAGTGAGGCAGGATTTTATGGACTCTGGAGCTAGCCTCTTTCAATTCAAAACCTGGCCCCACCACTTACTAGCTAGGCAACCTTTGGCAAGTTTTTAAATCTGTAATAGGGAGATACTATAATAATATTGCCTGGCTCAAGGGGTTGATTTTGTGAGCATTAAATGAGCTTATAAGTTTAAAGTGCTTATAATAATGTATGGCTAATAGTATGAGCTTGATACGTGGTAGTTTTTTTATTTTTTAATATACTATTTCTAACTGGTAGACCACAGCATTTTCCATCATCATATTTGCCACAATCTGAACTGTGTATAGATCAATTTGAAAGCTTTGCTTCACTGTGTGACAAAACAATGACAGTTTGAACACAGTTTGATAAAAGAGGGCTTTGAGTTGCAAGCTTAGATTTCCTGTCAGGTGCCTGCAGCTCAGAAACAGCAAGAGTTCAGAGCTGAGTTTCAGCAAAGCAATGGAGAATGGAAATTCCAAATTACTTATCTGTAGCTTCTATAAAAAACGTTTTGAGAGCCAATTGGCTTGATCCAGCTAAGCTGTATCTCTTCAATAACTGCCAAAAGCATCTAGTGTCATCTTACTATACAAAAGTTAAAGAGAGATAGCTTCAATTAATGTTGTATACAATGAGCATAGTCAGTGAAATATATGTAAAATTGCTCCATGGAAGATTTCAATTCCATCTCTAGATTTTTATGTCTATCTTTCTCTCTCAAAAAAATAAAATAAAAATAAGAAAGAAGAGAGATTTTCACTGTTATTGTGCCATTTTTAAAACACTGCAAAATGCACCTGAAGTCTTTATAATCCATTTTAAAAGGCTATTTTTAATATCTTTTCTTGATCATGAACCTGTCATTCTTACTAAAATCTTGGGAGATCCTTTAAAACCATAAAAGTTCTACATTACTGAGTGGCACTTTCAAAATAAATGTGGTTTTGAAGCTACAATGATAAAATATTTCATTAATAGAGAAATAGATATATAATAAATGGATTAGCAAAACAATGTTAAATTTGTGAATTCATTATTAAGTGCTTTTAGAAACAACTCTAATATCCCATATATTTAGGATTTATATCCCTGTTGTAGGTGGGAAATTTTCAAGTTTGTGTAAGACCTCTTGATTTTCTATATCATTATTATAACTGCTTGGGTTTTGACTTTGATATATTTTGTTTGTTTCCATTGTTTTATTCTTTTACAATAGAGGTCCAAAGAAGAAAATAATGTAGCAATGAATATAGTTTTTACTTGTCTCATGGATTCATTTTTATTTTGGCTAGTTCTTCTGAAACATACATTGACTATAATCATTAAATATAATTGGGGTTGATCTGGGAATAAGAAAAACAGTTTGTTTAAAATGTTTGTAAAGTTTTTAATACATTATTTGTAAACAATGCTCCTATTTTTCTCTTCATTCTTTAGGGAATATGTATTTCATGTAGTCTAAGAAAGAATTAATTGCAAGATCATCATTATTTTATATGCCACTGAGAAGAAATGTTGCAAATTAAGACTATGTCAATAATGGTTTTTTTATCATTTGAATTTTTATTTTATACTTATTAAAAGATCATTCAAACTTATTTAGACAGATTTATTTTGTATCACTCTTGTGCATACACAAGAGGAAAATAAAGGTAAAATAAATTGGTTAATATATTCCCAAAATTTTTAAATCTTTTCTCAACTCAGCATTGATAATTTCTGTTTTTCTTCACACACCATTATCCTCTGTATCATCAAGAGTGCTGGGATAAAGCATTTCTGTAATTATTGCTCTACTGTTTCCTCCCAAATCTTCCAAATTGCTTGACTTTCATTCTGCTAGTTTTGATGGTTCAAGGTGATACTGGTAGGCTTCAGACAAAAGCCAGGATGCAGATTCCGTCCCTCAAGTCACCTTTAAATGATCTGTTGACTAGAACACCATGGGAATAACAACCACATTGAGGGTGCAGAGGCAAATGACAACATGGACTGTCAGACAATGATAAGATGCCACAAAGTATAAGAAAAATTCCCATTTCAGAGATGTAAAAATGTGGAAAAAATAGATATTGTGAAAGAATATATTCAGTTGAACATGTAGTCCATCACTCAACTATCAGTCTCCATACCATTTCTCTAGCCCACGTGGTAGGAGCCCCACCTCGTTCAATATTGTCAGTTCCATCAGTTTTCCATGCACACCACTTAGAAATGCAGAGCAAAGACTTAGTGACAGAATTCATTGCTTGTGGCTCTAAATTCAAATGTTCCAGTAATGAATGAACCTATTGAACCTACACAATAGGTTTCATTTTTCATTATGCCTTCTGTGTTTGCTTTTTTTTTTT
>VBSM01003169.1:2597950-2608525 GCA_008086735.1 Cheirogaleus medius
GATCTTGAGGAACTGCTTTTGCTCAGCTTGAGGATATGGGGATGGATGCTGGGGAATCAGGAAAACTTTATTGCTCTACATAAGAAAAAAGACAGGAAAGAATTCATATTAAAAATGTGAAATCTGAACGTTCCTCAACCTTCAAAAGTAGAAGAAGCTAGCCAATTAAAAAGTTTGACCCCTGTTTCTGGTACATTTATTTGCCTTTTTAGCTATTCAGCCACTGTGATCATTTCACATGTATCTCTCTCTCTTTGCTTATTCCTTTTGGATACAAATTTCCTAATTCCTGGTCTTGTTCCAAGGTCTGAAAAAGCACCTTTTGTCTTGTAACCCTTTCTTTCACTGGAACCACTGCCAGAAGTCAGCTCCCCTCCACCATGACAGGGAGGGCTGTATAATCTCTTGCTTCCCTCTTACTTCCCGCAAGAGAAATTATCTGTTTGAACTAGTGAAGAGATACACCTCAAGCCTGACACTCAAACATTTGCAAACTTATGGAAGATTTTGATACGCTGTTAGACTTCACTTACTGCTTAAGGATCCTTGGGTTTGGAAAGAATTTAAATGAAAGTTTTGACAATGTTTTTTTTTTTTCCCAAAAAAATATTTCAAAGTGGGTGTTATAGGTCAGATTCCCTGGGAACCTGCTCTCAGTCAGAGAGAGTTTACTAAGAAATGCTGTTCATGTGAGAAACCAAAGGAAGCAGGTTTGGCAAAAAGAGACGTTTGCTGCACTAAAATGCAGTTATAACAGGCTTTAGCAGATCCTACAAGATCCTTCCGAGATGAACCAAATCAAGGCAAAGAGCTGAGCCATTATATCAGCATCTACCATTTTTTGCATGAGGGCTGTCCCTGGGCTGGGAGGTTTAACCTGGAGCAAGGTAGCTCCTTTTGGCCAAGGGCAGTTCTTTTGGAGGGACTCCTTGACTATGAGCTATCAGTAGACAACACTCCCTGAATCTGAGAGAATGAAGCTGAAAAACCTCCTTCCTGAAAGCACAGGGCCATGGAAGAGGGTGAATGCGCACGGCACTCACTTTTGGTTTCCACATACACCAGCGGTAGGTCAAGGGAAGCTTTGATGGAATAAAATCACTATACTCTGCCTTCCACCTCAAAATATACTCTAAAAAATTCCATAATACCTCTCAGAGTCTTTTCAGTATTTATTCCAAGAAGTACTTAACAGTGTGGGGCTTTCGTGCATTAGAATACGTTTTTTCTTTAGTAATGATAATTTTTCTTCAGTAATATTTCTTCACTTTTTTCCTGTTTCTTCTTTAATTTTTCATGTTATTATTAAATTATACAATAATTAAGTAGAGATGGAACTATAAACCATTATGTTACTGCAGTAGGCTATCTTACTATACAGTCTGAGAAATCTATATCAATCTATAGATCTAGAGATAGAAATAATTCAAATCCTACTAAGAAGAATGAATATTAATATAAGGGGACAGAGGGAAGTTGTCATGGCAACCAAAAATCCTGATTTTCCTCATTTTATATGACAAAAGCATAACCTTTATGATAATTTGATATTTTTCTACACTGCATTTTAACCAGTGGCTATTTTCACGTATTTGCTAAATATGTAGTTGCATCATTCATTCTTGAGATTTAGCTTCTTAGTTACATTTTAAAGTAGTTTTTTGAAAATCTGGCACTAGGAAATTGAACCCATTCTGCAAGATCTAGTTTTCTTAAGAGTAAAATAGTTTCAAAGATTTTTTTTCTTTTTGTAATTTAAAATGATTCAGGTTTATAATCTATTGAGAATGTAGACATATGGGGGGAAGTGAATATTCTACCACAAGCTTAATATTTTAAAATGTATCTTTCTGGCCTCTTTCTACACAATATTTTTTATTTAGAAAAATTGGACTCACTTTATATGTCTCATAATTTTATTTTACACTCCCATGTATTAATATTTCTAGGTTTATAGATATTTACCTTTAAGAAAATTATAATATCATTATATAGATTACATACTTCAGAAGTCTGTTAGATAGTTCCTGGTACTTCTAATATTATAAATAATGTTATTATAAATATCCTTATGTTAAATTGTATGTACATCCATCTAAGATCAATTCTTTACAGAGAATTTCTAGAAGGATGAGCTCTTTGAAAGCATCTGATATGTTCTGTTATTTGGGCATCTATAAAGTATTTTTCTACTCTATTCTTCTTTCTATTGCTAAGGTCCTTGTACCCTTCAGTGTCTATATTTAGCCAAATTTATAAATGAATATTATTATTTTGTTACTTTAACTCTTAGTTTTATGATTATTAGTGAAATTAAACACTTTATGTTTTTGTTTTTTATTTTTATCAGGAGGGAAGGGGATTTGTATTTCTTTCTTTGTAAATTGCTTGTTCACATCCTTTATGCTGAACTTCATTTTAGAAGAGAATTTATTTTGCTGTTCAATAATATTTTTCTTGGTGTTCCAGGATGCAAAATTCTCCTTTAACAAACCAAGCAATTATGCCTCTAAAATTAAGTAAAATGTTTCCTGTTATTAAGATGACTTATATCTTCCATTTATTGGTAAATAGATTCAAAAGAAAATCATAAATACTTCCTCAGTGCTAATTTAATTGTTTAATAATACTTATATTTTAGAGTAGACGAAAAAAGGAACCTTGGATCTAGCTCAATCTGTATAGCACAAATCACTTAGCACTGGGAGAGCCACATCTCAGTGTCTTTGACCTACTTTTCAGGGTTGTAATGGGAATTGAGGATATTATACTTAAGTATCAATGACAGTATTTTGGCACATAGTAGGTACCTCATAAATGGCATCTTTAATTATTATTAACCCCATTTAGTGTTATCATATCCTAACATGTCCCTTATTGTAATAGTTTTTCTAACTACAGGTTTCAAACCATTAGTGGATTATGAAACTAATGTGCACAATTTGGGGGTACAACTAAAATTTTTTAGTGAAAAAGATCAAAGTAGAATTGAATATATCAGAGTATTTCACATGTAGTAAGGGCAAGTGTTTTTACATGAAACTTTTGTTTGGTATATAATACAATCCAAGAGAGTATGTATACTGGATCATAATGTAAAATAAACTTTTTACTATGGGTTGTATTCAAATACTTAAAAATATGATATTATTAGATACTTGTCTTCATGGCTTGCAAGTCTCTTAATACTATAGTGACTAAGACATCTAGGTTCAAATCCCAACCCCACTATTACTGTTGTATGACTTAGAACCAATTGCATAATCTTCCTATGCCTTCATTTCCTCACCTATGAAATGGGTGATAATTGTACATATCCCATGGGAGTAATATGAGAACTATTATATACTTTGATAAATCTAAACCACTTACCAGGTGTGCTCAACAACTGTTAGCTGTTATTTTATAAAATTTGAGTAGAACATAATTTTTTCCTGAATAAGCAAACAATGCTATATTCGCTAAATTACATAAAAGAATTTAAAGTCATCACATTAGCCAGGACTGAATAATCAGCTAGTTTTTCCACCCATAAAATGATGCTTCTTGATAAGCATTTTATTTATATAAATATGAATTTTCAAAAACCAAGTAACTATTTTTAGTTATGTTATTTACATACAGTATATCTCTTAAGATTTAAAGGAATAAAAATAAAATGTTAAGGAATCAATGTCTTCCTTTGTCAGTATATTAGATCCTCAATTACCCATTATATTTTTGTATTTTATAAAATATTTTTCTAAATTTTTATAGTGGTATGCACTAGGTAAAAAGAGCCTTGTCTATATTCCTATCTTTTCTGGATTTTAGAAAATCAGAAATTGTAGAGATGTCATTGACAGATAAGACTTAAAAGCTGATAGCTTTTTTACTGACCAAGGATACCTTGTGTCTAAAGAGGATCATCCTTGGAAATTACAGAAACATTCTTTGTCCTCTTAAAAAAAATAACTTCAAGGACATTTTCTAAATTTTGACCCTACTGAGCAAAAATATTATTGTTCATATAGTCTTTTATATCATTAAAATTATATGTGGAAATGTCCTGTACTCCATAAGAAGGTAGAGTAACATGAAAAATATTCAACAACCCTAGTGGCAAAGGAGGACCCATTCATTTGCATATACAAAGGCTAGAAACAACAGGGTAGCCACTTGGACAAAAATTAAGGAGAAACACAGATAATATGCCTTTGATGTAATGATGGCACTATTGTATTTAACTGTTTTATTTAACTCAATCATTTCCTTTAAATCCCACAGTAAACCATAATTCCTCAAATATCTTCAATTATCCTATAGAGATCAGTAATAATGTATATCATATCTGGTGATCATCACAGCAGAGAAAC
Organism: Cheirogaleus medius; assembly: GCA_008086735.1. NCBI lineage: Eukaryota > Metazoa > Chordata > Mammalia > Primates > Cheirogaleidae > Cheirogaleus > Cheirogaleus medius. The sequence continues at coordinate 2,602,306 of VBSM01003169.1, forward strand.
AAATTCATTTGTTGACTATATCTGTACCATATGCGTGTGTGTATAATTTTAGTCTGGTTGACTCAATGAAATACAAAAGTTATGGCATCACTAATATCAATAGTTTCACCCAAGATGTGCCAACAGTGCAAATAGGACTTCAGATTTTTGCAAGGAGACAGGCTCCTAATCTAAACAAAATCAGAAAAAGCTGCTGGGAAGTGACCTTGAATTAAAAAAGTTTCCACATTCTGGAAAATTCTGGGCTGTCAAGTGCTATTAGAGATGGATGGACGGATGGATAAATTGATCAGTGGATTAATGGAAGAAATTTATGTGCCAGACACTACACAAAGTTCTTTGCATAGATTATCTCATTTTGTACTCACAAAAACCTTATATATTTGGTCTGATTATCCTCATTTTACAAATGAAACTAAGAAGATCCGAGGCAGGGTGTGGTGGCTTATACCTATAATCCTCTCACTTTGGGAGTCTGAGGTGGGAGGATCACTTGAGGCCAGGAGTTCAAGACCAGCCTGAGCAAAAGTGAGACCTCATCTCTACAAAATGTAGAAAAATTAGCCAGATGTGATAGTGCATACCTCTGGTCCCAGCTACTTGGGAGGCAGAGAGAGAGAGAGAAAGAAAGAAAAGAAAGAAGATCTGAACATGTATCTGTCCAATTCTACCCTTAAGGATTATGTTAGTCACTACTAGTGGAAAATTAGAAGTTATTGATTATAAAATAAAAATTGACTATGTATATATATTAGCCTCAGCCATGATCTCCTTCCAGGACATCCCAAATCTCTAGATTTTGATTTAGGTTTTATTATTAATAATAATCTCATACATCTGAGACTTTCACTTTTAATTGTACTTTCACTAAATATGTAAGTATGCATAATTAAGTCACAAAGTTTTAAATTTTATGAAAAAAAATTTATCTGTTTGCTAGTTATCTTCACTTCTTTACAGATCAAAGGTCTTTATTTCAACTGTTCTGTTGAGACTGTGAAGTTAAGTCCTGCCCAGACTTATTTATATTTATCTACTTCTGACCCAAATCATGTCCACTCTCTCATCAGAACAGCCTGAAATCTTAAATCATACAGTAAAATTATAAAATTACAGAATAGTTTTAGAATGGAGAATATGAGTTCATTTCTACACCTTTAGAATGCCTTCCTTACATTTGTACCTTCACATATACTAAGAAAATCTAGGAAGAACAGGTTTCATTTTTTTCATATCTCAGAAGGTGGATAAATTAAGAGGTCAAATGCCATTTCAAAATTTATCTTGCTAGTGAAGAGGATGAGAACTGATGTCTTCTGAATTCAAGGCTAAAATGTTTTCATTGCCTACCTTAAGGATTAATTGTTTTTTAGTATTTTGGAGGTAAACAAATACTTAAATAATTGAATAAACTAACAAACTAATTCAATAATATCAAGCTAAATGAATTAAAATAATTAAACAGGTCATGTTTCATCATCAGCGCCTTGGTATATATAGTCAATCATGCCACATTTACAGTGACTTTAAAAAAATTACCCAGCAAGACAAGTGAATTATTGATCAAAGTAAGGTCTACAATAAATGTCATAAAAAAGTGGGAGGAAAACTCACCATCAATAAGAGTCAAGAACCAATATCTGTATAATGTTCATGACATTTTAGAGTATCAATATTACAACCATTTTAAAAGTCACTAACATGTTGTATGCTATAATTTATCAACATTTCCAATACAAATATTGTCACTTTTTTTCCTTTTAGAAAATACAAAATGTTTAGCGTATAGAGCATGTATGTTGTCAACAATTGTTTCATCCACATTTTGGTAAGATATGGGTTAGAAGTTAAATCTACATGGCACATAATTGGCTGTATAAATAACTAATAGATCTGACAGTTTACATAGTATCGTTGGGAGGGGATGCTGTTCGGTCTTACCTTCTGGGGAAGAATCTCCACTCACTGTGGTTCCATAAATATTTCATGAACCAACACAAAGTAATATGCTAATGACAGACTGTTTTCTCAGTGAGCAGGTGCAACCTCTGATGTTTTTTCATCTCTAGTTATCCTTTGCTGTAGGGTCAGTTAAGCCATTTTGAATTGTTCTTTCTTGGCTTCCCTCCCCTCACAGTTTCAACTGAACCTAAGATGGTGAGTGAGAGTCATCATGAGGCCCTGGCGGCCCCGCCAGTCACCACCGTCGCGACTGTTATACCACATAATGCCACAGAGCCGGCCAGTCCTGGAGAAGGAAAGGAAGATGCCTTTTCGAAGCTGAAGGAGAAGTTTATGAATGAGTTGCATAAAATTCCATGTGAGTATTCTTTATTCTTACTTGAATAAAAATAACAATTGAAAATCATATTATCCATTAGAAAGAAAGCAGAACACCTCTTAACATACCATAAACCTACATTTAACATTTATTATTGGAATGGTAGTATTCCAATTTAAAATCAAATATTCTTGGAAATAGAGTAGTCTTAATATCTTTAAATATACCCTATAAATGAAAATCTAGTTTATAAAAAACATCTGTATCTTACATTTAATGTAGGTGGGTTCCTTTTTATCTTCCTCAATATCTATTTCTGTCAAGAATATTAATGTTTATGGGTTGTACTGTAGCTATTTTGGATTTGTACTTATAAAATTATTTCATTGCAAAGATTATTCCTAAACAAAAGGTAAGTTTTACTTTCCCAATATTGTAAGTTTTATTTTCTGCCATTCATTTGTCTACATTTTAAAATCTTTTGCAGTTCTTAAAATTTTCTTTGTTGTTCTAACAAAAAAGCTTATACCCTTAGTTTATTTGGATGAGTGTAGCACTAAGTTCTCTCAGTGGTATTTAACATTTTTAATTTTATTTTTACATTGACACATTAAATTCTATGTATTTATTATGTAAAACATGTTTTGAGGTATTTATACATTGTGGAATTAACACATCTGGCTAATTCACACATACATATCACTTCACATAGTTATCATTTTTATGGTGAGAACATTTTACAGTCACTCTATTAGCATTTTTTAAAGAATACAATGCAGATATATTATATATGATAGTCATCATGTTGTATAATAGATCTCTTGAATTTATTTCTCCTAACTGAAATTTTATATATTTGGTCCAAAATCTGCCCCGCTTCCCCCCAACCACCTCTGCCACTGAAAACCACAATTCTACTTTCTGCATCTATCAGATCAACTCATAGATTCCACATATGTATGAGATTCTGCAATATTTGTCATTTGTGCATGACTTACTTCGCTTAAAATAGTATACTCCAGGTTCATTCATGTTGTTGTACATGACAGGATTTTATTTTGTATAGCTGAACAGTATTCCACTGTGTATATATACCACATTTTCCTTATCCGTTCATCCACTGATGGACACTTAGATTAAAAATGGGTTTATTTGGGGGTGCTCTCTTCTGTTTCATTGGTCTATGAGTCTGATTTTATTCCCATACCAGGCTAGTTTGGGTTACTATAGCTCTCTAGTATATTTTTAGGTCAGGTAGTGTGATGCCTCCAGCATTGTTTTCAAGATTGCTTTTACTATTCAGGTCTTTTTGTGGTTCCATACAAATTTAGGATTGTTTTTTTCTCTTTCTGTGAAGAATTTAGTTGGTGTTTTGACATGGATTATGTTGAATCTGTAGATCGCTTTGGGTAATATGGACATTTTAACAACATTAATTCTTCCAATTCATGAACATGAGCTATCTTTCCATTTATTTGTATCTTCTTCAGTTTCTTTCATCAATGTTTTATAGTTTTCAGTGTAGAGAACTTTTAGCCTCTTGGTTAAATTTATTCTTAAGTATTTTATTTTCTTTTTTTGGTAGCTATTATAAATGTGAATGTTTTCTTGATTTTTTTCCAGATAGTTCATAACTATTAGCATATAGAAATTCTTCAGACTTTTGTATGTTTACTGTATGCAACTTTACTGAATTTGTTTATTCTAACAGTTTTTTGGTAGTGTCTGTAGGTTTTTCTATACATATGATCATGTCATCTGCAAACAGGACTAATTTAACTTCTTTTCTAATTAAGAGGTGCTTTATTTCTTTCTCTTCCGTAATTGCTCTAGCAAGGACCTCAAGTACTATATTGAATAGAAGTGGTAAGAGTGGGAATCCTTGTCTTGTTCCAGATCTTAGAGGAAAGCATTCAACTTTTCTCCATTGAGTATAATGTTAGCTGTGGGTTTGTCATATATGGCCTTTATTGTGTTGAGAGATATTCCTTCTATACATGATTTTTTATGAGTTTTTATCATGAAAGGATGTTGGATTTTGTCAAATGCTTTTTGTGCATCTATTGAAATGATCATATGTTTTTTGTCTTTAATTCTCTTAATGTGATGTGTCACATTTATTGATTAATATGTGTTGAAGCATCCTTGCATTTCTGGGATGAATCCCACTTGATGATGGTGAATGATCTTTTTAATGTGCTGTTTAATTCAGTTTGCAAGTATTTTGGTGAATATTTTCACATCTATGTTCATCAGAGATATTGGAATAATTTTCTTTTTTTGAAGTGTCTTTGTCTAGCTTTGGTGTCAAGGTGCTGCTGACCTTATAAAATAAGTTTAAAAGTATTCCTTCTTCTTTGCTTTTTTGGAAGAGTCTCAGAAGAATTGGTATTAGTTCTTCTTTAAATATTTCATAGAAATCAGCAGTGAAGACATCAGGTCCTGGGCTTTTATTTGATGGGATACTTTTTATTACTGATTCAATCTCCTTTCATATAATTCACTTGTTAAGATCATCTAATTCTTCATACTTAAGTCTTGGTAGGTTGTACGTGTCAAGGAATTTATCCATTTCTTTTGGGTTACCCAATTTGTTGGCATATAATTGTTCACAAAAGTCTCTTATGATCCTTTGTATTTCTGTTGTATCAGTTCTAATGTCTCCTTTTTCATTTCTGATTTTATGTATTTGAGGCTTTTCTCTTTTTTCTTAGTTAAGCTTGCTAAAGATTTGTCAATTTCACTTATAGAAAAATTAGCCCAGGCATGGTGGTATACACTGGTAGTCTTAACTGCTAGTCAGGCTGACATGGGAGTATCACTGGAGCCCAAAAGTTTGAGGCTGCAGTGAGCTATGATCATGCCAGTGCACTCCAGACTAAGTGGCAGAGTGAGATCCTATCTCTTGAAAAAGGAAAAAAAAACAGTTATTTTGTATTTCAGGGGAAGTTTACACATCTCTATTTCTTTAGAGTCAGTCGCTACTACCTTATTTTGCTTGTTTAATGATGTCATGTTTCCCTGATTCTTCTTGATCCTTGTGGTCATGTGTCAATGTCTACACATTAGAAGAAATAGGTTTTTCTTCCAGTCTTCACAGACTGGCTTTGTCTGGGAAAGCCCTGTGGCAGGTATAGTACTAGTGTGCACCAGAAACCCAGGGCAGTTGCAGCCAGCATGGCAATGCCAAAAGCCTAGGGCCCATTATAGCAGATATGGGACTGGAACAAGCTAGAAACCTGGAGCAGATGCAGCCGGCAAGGCACTGGGTTGCACTAGAAGCCCGTATAGCTTGTGCACTGTATAACCACAGCAAGCTCAGTGCCTCCAGAATCCTAAGACAGTTTGGTTTCATTATGTTCAGTATGCTACAGCAAGTGTGACACTAGGGGAAGCCAGAAGTTCAGGGCAGCTGTGGCCAGCACAGAGCTGCCAGAAGTTGGAGGTTTGCTACAGTGAACATAGTACTGGGACACCTGAAGCCGTGGGCTGCTGAGGACTGCCTGCTGCTCAGGGCTGTCCAGAGCCCAGGGCCATTGACATCAGGTCAGCAGTAGTACAGGCTGGAAATTGAATTTGCCACACAAGCCTGAAGCTTGGGCTGTGTGGTCCCACCTGGTTCCAGAACAGAACTAAAGGCTCAGTCATGGTTATGGGGCCATGGGGATCTGCCTAATGGTGAATTTTACTGTGGCAGGCCAAGAGTTGGGGTGTAAGGCAAAGTCCTGTGAACGTGGCTTGATTACAGGACGGGGGATGAACACAGAACATAAAGAACGACACAGACACACATAAAGACTTCACATGACTCAAGTGCCCAATGCACCGGCCGCTTTATTTTTATACCCCCCAGACCTAGGGTTAGTTCCTTGTACGTGAGCATCCGAGCATAGCAGCGATAACCGTCAACTTTGGAATTGTATCACAAGGGAACAATTT
>VBSM01003169.1:2608625-2690703 GCA_008086735.1 Cheirogaleus medius
GGTCATCCCTCCCATGAGGGATCTTACCCGTCTTTGACTACCAACCATCTTATGAGGCCAGACCTTGGGAATGTTCTTCTTATCTTTATGGCCTCCAGATTCCCACCACGGGGGCCCACCGTGTATGAGCTGGGCAACATTTGCTTACGTGCAGAAACTCAGGCCTCTTGTTATGTCCCAAGGCAGTAACTGTGTCTGAAGAAAATACTGGTTACCGCTGCATCATGCAGCACACGTACATTACAGGCTATAGTGAATGATTAGTATAAGGCAGGTAATCGCCAGAATCAGCCCCCAACAGTCCTGTGCTCACTTTCCTCTCTTTACCCCTACTCAATGGTATCTCTCTCCACACTGTGCTGCCTGGGTTGGGCAAGGAGTGACACGGGTGTTGGAAAACTGTCCTTCCTACCCTCTTTAATGTGTCTTTTCTTGTTATTATGCTACCACCAGCTACTGTGATCTCTCACCTAGTTTTCTTAGCTCTTGTGAAGTTATTTTCATGCATAGTTGTTCATGATAGTTGTCCAAATTGATGTGGGGGTATTGCCAGTGGAGAGTCCAACTCTGCCATCTTGCTCTGCCCCAATCCCAGTGGCATTAATTTACATCTTAAACTATAGATTGGTCTTTTTTCTTCAAGTTTGAACACTTACTATGTACTAGACACTTTTCCAAGTGTTGAGAACAAAGGTTTGCACCCTCCCAGAGCTCATGTCCTTATAGGGAAAAGCATTAATAAATCAATATAAAGGCAAATAAATATACTATGTCAGGTGGTAATAAATGACTTAAGGAAAAATATAAAAGAGTATGTTGGATAGGGAAGGGCGTAAAAGGTAAAAGGTTGTTATTTATAGGATGATCAGGGCTGGTTTCATTCATATGGAGACCTGAAGGAGGTGGAGGAGAAACTGTCTTAAAACCTAGCAAATACTACAAAGGCCCTTAGACAAGAATCTACCTGAAATAAGAAGCTCAGTGCGTGGATGAATTTGTATGTAGAAGTCATATCATGTGGGGCCATGTGGATTGTTCTAAGGAAGTTGGATTTTACCCTAAAATAAAATGCCTTTTTGAGTATTTTTGAGCAAAACTCTACCATGATCTGAATTAGGTTTTTTAAATATCATTCTTGCTGCAATGTTGAAAAATGGATTGTACAGGGGCAACAGCAGAAGATAAAGCAGACTGTTATAATAAACCAGATGAGAGATTTATAAAATTTATAAGAAAATTATTCTATAAGGACCCTGAAAAACTAAATGAAAAATGCAAGGAACCAACTTCTTATCCCTCAGTAATTAGCAATTTGTTAATTTCTTTGTCCATTTTTAACAAAATCACATTCTTCTGAGACACATTCTTACCACAATTGTCAGTAATTACCATTCTCAACAGGAAGACTCATAAACAAAGTGAAGACAGAGATGGTCCATTAGATCAAGCCCTAGAATCAGAAACACAGATCTTAGTTCCTATCCTTGTTCTGCTTCTGAGCTAATATACTAATATACAAACTTCAGGTACTTTTGATACAACTTTGAGGTCATAACTACCAGGCAGAAACCAAATGCATATACCATGGGTACAAACTCTTACTTAAAGAATATTTTATCAAAATGTTTGCTTTAAGAGACATGTGTTATAGGCAAGCAGAGAGCAATGAATAATATCAAATCGAACACATTATCCTGCCTTGTCTTCAATAGCATCTTCCTCTCTGGAAGAGTAAACAACGTGAGACACATGGTAACATTGATAACTGTGGGACTGAAATGCTGCCCATGTATTTGCATAACTCATTCACTCATTTCCTTTGAGTCATTGCCCAATGCCATCTTCTTAGGTAGGACTTTCCCAATCACACTATTTAAAATTACAATCCAGGACTGGGGCAGAGTAAGATGGCTAAATAACAATCTCCAGTGATTGTTCCTCTACAATTCAGGGGTCCTCAAACTTTTTAAACAGGGGGGGCCAGTTCACTGTCCCTCAGACCATTGGAAGGCCGGACTATCATTTAAAAAAAAAACTATGAACAAATTCCTATACACACTGCACATATCTTATTTGGAAGTAAAAAGACAAAGTGGGCAAAAACACCCGGTAGGCCAGATAAATGTCCTCGGTGGGCCGCATGTGGCCGGTGGGCCATAGTTTGAGGACCCCTGCACATAAACACCAAATTCAACAACTATCCACACAAGGAAATGCCTTTAAGAGAACCCAAAATCAGAGGCGCAACTGCAGTGCCTGGTTTTAACCTTATATTGAGGAAAGAGGCACTGAAAAAAGCAGAAACAACAGTTTTACATTGCCTACCCCTCCTAATCCCCATCCTCCAGTAATGCCACACCAGTGCACTGAATGGAGGGAGAATCTGTGTGCCCAGGGCAGAAAAAGTGAAGTGACTGTGGGACTCTGCGTTGGAACTCAAGACTGCCCTTACACAGGGAAACACAGCACAAGGCAGAATCCTGCTGGAGCATATAGACCAGCCCAGCCCAGCCAGAGGGAAATCCTCTGACCCAAAGCCGGAGTTCTGGCTAGCCACCCCCACCAGCTGCAGCATTTGCCCCCCAGCCTTGCTTTATTTCTCACTATATTACTTAGCCCCATCTACACTATCTTTTCTTTTTTAATTTGGTTTTTAATTTCTTTGGCTCCCTCCAAAATAACGTGCTCTATGAGGGCAATAGGTTGGGTCTGTTCTAGGCATAGTTGTCTCACTGCTGGTGCCTAGCACATATGAGTTACTGAATATGTATTTGATGAATGAATGAATGTCGATTAAACTTATATCCCGAACCACCCATCTTAGATTTTGAGGCCTTAAGTTTCTGACAAATTTCAGCATAAATTTTAAATGTCAAACCCTTAGGAAAGCATTATTTCAATGCTTGACTCTGTCATTTCCACAGAAAAAGTAAAATCTGTATCTTTGTAATGACAACTCCTCCTCCTTTTCGTCTTTCCCACTTAGAGGCAGCAATTCCTTCATTTTTTCCTCCTTGTTCATCAGTAGAAAAATAATTGGCTGGAAAATATTATTTAAAACATTTTCTTTTCTTTCTTTTGTTTCTATTGGCTAATCTCATTCCTTCCCAAGCCATTGTCCTAGTCCTGTGTCCCTTTACTGGGCACTGGAAATCAGACTACATAATCATTCTGCTCCTCCATGGAGAATTGCCTTTGACCAGAGAATGTCAAAGGATCTGGGTAATGTCCATAAAAAATATGATGTTGCTAGAGCTGTCTTTGACTTAATAGAAAGAAACAAGTGAAACATCTAAAATGTTAAAATGGTATGGCAAATCAGTATTAGAAAAAAATGTATTATAAATATAGCCATGCAGTTTTATTAAAAATATGTAACAGTATACACATTCTACACTTTCGTTTTAATCCATCACAATTTTTACTGCCTGTGTAATTGAAATTCCTAATGGGATTTATACACAGGGAGCAACGCTAAACAAAAATAAAACATATCCTTAAAATCAAATTCCTCTAGGAGCATATGTTATATAAAGGTTATCACTTTTGACTTGGCATAATATAGTGTGACGCTAATGACAGGTAACAAATTAGAATATTAATCGATTTTGGTCTCTGAACTAAATCCTGGCTATCTGGCAGATGTGTTTTTTGCAAAATTGATAGCAAACAGCTTTAGTCTGTCACTTGAAATTCCCACTTGAAAGAAGAGAGGTGTCACAATGGCAAGGAGTGTGCATGTCATTAGTTGGGTAATCTACACAGTCCAGCATAGAACATATTTAAACCAAATTGCCTGATGATATCATCCATAACACCACAGGGCTTAAAATTAAAAAATTGGAAAAGGAAATGGTAAATGCTGAACATTTTTATCTTTCAATTCATTCTGCACACTGTTATCTAAATGAAGCAGACAAGGTTTTTCAGAACATTTCTTTATTTTGCAACTTTGATTTTAATATGACTAGGGCCATGCTTGGTTTGTAAAGCATGAACTCATGTCATCCAAATAGCTGTGGTTAAGGTTTTGATATTCATGAGCTTCTTGAAGTAGAGTGCAACTTTCCTTAAGCACAGCAGAACGCCAAACAGCTAGAACATGACTCTGAGTCCCTAATAAGAGCGAGTGGACTAAGGGTAGTTATATAATTCATGCAGAAATGTTATTGGATAGACAGTTTAATAACAGGAATTAAGCTCTGGACATAGACTGCAGAGTTCAAATTCTAGCTCCACTGTATCCCAGCTAGGTGGCCGTGGGCATGTTAATGAATTTTTCTGAGTATCAGTTTTTTTCTGCATAAAATGGGGATGAAAGTAATACCCTCATCATAGGGTTGTTGGGTAAAGACATCGATGCATATAAAGTGCTTAGCAGAGTGTCTGGCACAGAGTGGGCATTCTATAAATGTTAGCTATCATTAAACTCAAGCTGTCATTGTAACAAGTCTATTTCTATTTTTGAAAAGGCCTCTAGTCAGGTCAGTCACCCAAATTGAGAAAATTCCAGAAACTTTGCAGCCAAATATATGTGCATTGCATTCTTTAAACCCACTCCAGTGATGCCTGCGCTAGGGAAGGTAAATTCCGTCTTGGTGTTTCCTCATTTCCTCATCTTCTCTAATTTTCCTTTTTTCCTCCTGTAATCTTTCTCACTCCCCCTCATTCCCTTTATCCTACGCATATGCTCAAGATGCACATATCTGAAGGTGCCTAGCAAAATTCCATGTATAGTATGTTCTTAAGAAATATCAGTTTTCTTCCTTCAGGCTGTAACACTTTCTTCCTTTGACCTCACCTCCCCTATCAAGCCTACCATTCTCTCTTCCTCCTTCACATCTCCACCAAACTTATTTAGAAATATAACCAGGACCCTGACATCTATTTATTCAACTCCCATTAACAACTCAACCATTTCCATTCTGATTTCCCTCTTTCATGTACTATTGAAACTGCTTTTGCTAAAGTCCCCAGATACCTCCTGATATACGATTATGAGGGTTATTATTAAATATCATTCTTCATTTGGCCAGATATTTCTACATTATTATCACCATTGACTGCCATCTTCTGAAAACTCTTGACTTCCAGGACTCCACCCTTCCTCCCCTTCTTATTCTCTTGCATTGACTGGTCCTTCCTTTCCAGTTTCTTCTTTCCCCTGAAGTGTTAGAGGTCCTTATTTTCCAGGGTTTCATTTTTAATCCTATTCCGTTCTCATTCTGACATGCTCTCCCTGGGCAATCTCATTCACCTAGCACTTCAAATAAGAAATCTATTACCCTTACCTCCCTGAGCTATTTAACCACCAATTCTATGCCTTCATTCAAATCCTGTGAATTGTCTTCCTGAAACACCTCTCAAAACTAGCCAGCACTTCCCTACTTCAGTGTCTTCTCTCAGGGTTTTTTATGTTCCTGGACTCTTTCCCTATTAACCCTCTCATTCAAGAACCAGTTCAAATGTCACCACTTGGATGAGAAGTTCCCTCATTTCCCAAGGCTGAATTATGAGTCTTCCTCCAACCTTTAAAAGCTCTTCATTCAACTCTCTCACTGTCTTGGTTATCTGAGGTTTTCTGCCTGTCCTTCTCACTGAAATGTAAATTTCTCAGGAACGGGGACCATTTCTTATACATCTTTGTATCTTCTATATCTTCAAATTGTTTGATACCAAAGGCACTAATAAACTTGGACTCTGCTGGGCATTGTGTTAGGGTTATGACCAAGAGCAAAGATCTTATTCCAATGCGTGTGGCAGGCAAAAAGAGGAAGGAGGGATGTTTTGTTTGAGACTAGGTTAATTTGTGATAGAAACAGTTGTATAGATATTCAAATTGCAAAAATTAACATTATACCAAATAGCGTGATCCTTGTGTCATGCTTGAAGAAACTGTGATCAAGAAAGCAATAGCTTTCAAATCTTTTTAGGCCTTTTTTCAAATGTAATATTATATAGATACTGAAATGTATAAGAGCTTAGTTTATTTCATCATCTTGTTTATAGTTTTAGTTTAATATTGATTCAAAATATCGAAAATGTGTGTGTGTGTTTCAAGAGTTATCCTTAAAAACTTAATCCTATGGCAGAAATTCTCTGTTAGGTTCATCTAAAGCAGTAGTTCTTACTGTAGTTGGCACTGCCCCCTACAGGATATTGGTTGGACCATTTTTGTTAAAAAAAAAAATTGGCGGGGGCAGGGGCAGCTCCAGGCATTTAGAGGGGCATGATCCCAGGACCTTACACATCCTGCAATGTGTGGGACATTTTCACACAATGAAGAATTGTTCCACATCTCAAACAAATTTCAAAATCCCTGTAGGACATGCATTTAGAAGAAAATCCTTTTATAGTTATCTGAACCTAGAATTATTTTACTTATAAGCACAAAGTATTTTTGCATGGCTCTCAAATACAGGGAATAGTCTAGCTTTTATTCTAATTTCCAGGTTAACTTTAACCTTTGATTTTCTTCTGATTGCCTTCTCTAAATCCAAATATCCCTTTTATTAGTTTCAAGCATTTGATTACTTCATTGTGCCTTCCAGTGTAGTCGGGCCTGAAGATTTTTGTTCTGAAATACAATTATTTTTTATAAATTACTCTCATTTTTTCTTTATATTATAGTCAGCATATTTTATTGATTTTTAAAATTATGTATGTATGTATGTTGTATTAGCTATTATTTACACTAAGACAGGAAAAAAATAATATAAAATATTATCAATTGGGGCATTGTGAATAATATTGATTTTAAAGAACAAGTATGCAATATGACTCTATCAACATCCAATATTCTAGGTACAAACCTAACAGAAATACACACTACTGATGTAGCAGTTCCAAAAGGTTGTTTATTATGTCCTTGGATTTTGTTTCCTCTTAGAAGCCTACTGAGCAGAAATTTTTCCCAAGAAATTCATGCCTTTAAAATAAACTAGTAGTGAGGGATTTTATAAACTTCCAAAGCTTAGGTAATATGAAATAACAGTAAAAAAGCCACCAAGTGAATTAAGATCTCAGCTAGGTTTCTAAACTTTATTTAGCTGTATTCCATTAGCGTTTCAAAGATATGAAATAAAAACACCTGAGGAAAATAAGGAGTGTGAATAAGATTTTATCTCTATCTAAAATAATTCAGGAACTACCTTATTTAAATACTGTACATATATATATATATATATATATATATATACTTTATACAAGCTTTAAAAAGGCTTTTTTTTAACCACATAGTAGCTGCATTGCAAAATAGAGTCTACATTTTCACTAAGCAAAGCCTGACTACAAAAACAAATCTATAAAGACAACAGCAGAATGAGAGAAGCTGGAAGACTGCTGTTTTCCTCCTTACTCCTTACTAATGACTAGGTAGGTCTCTTATTGCATTGCTGACCTGTCACGTTTGTGCTAGTTTCCTTTAAATTAGATAAAGAATTTAGGAGCAGAAACCAGAGGGAATTTATGTGATGTACCATTAGATTTTTAGCAGTTATAAGAATACAGTAATAAAGGGATTTGTGCTTGATATCTTCTGAGTCCATGTGACTCCCCAATCTATCTTTTGAGTGAATGTAGATAACTTGGAAATAAGCACTAAAAGAATATTGGCCCATTTATAGATTTCCTCACTAAGCATTGCTTTTATTAAAGCTACTGTCCTGGAGAAATCTCAAAACCACTTGAACCCTCACATTTTTCTCTACCAAAAAAGAGAGATAATAGAAGACTGCAAATAATGGAAATATATTTATTTGACTAATAAATATGCTATTTTCCTTTTTTTAATTTCAAAATATTATAGGAGAACAAAAGTTTTGGTTACATGAATTGCTTTTGTACTGCTTGAGTCAAAGTTATAAGTGTGCCCATCGCCCAGATAGTGTGCATTATACATGTTGGGTATGATTTCACCCATCCCCTCCTCACCCTTCCCCCATGCATGATTTCCATTGAGTTTTACTTCCATCTGTGCTCATGAGTGCTGATCTGTTAGTTCCAATTTAATAATGAGTACATGTAGTATTTGTTTTTCCGTTCTTGTGATACTTCACTTAGGAGAATAGTCTCTAGTTCCATCCAGATTGTACATTTTTGACTGTATGTGCATAGAGATCTTTACAGTATTTGCAGCTGATATTTTATATTTCTGTGGTATCAGTTGTAATATTTCCTTCTTCATTTCTGATTGAGCTTACTTGGGTCCTTTCTTTTCTATTTCTGGTTAGAGAGAAGTCTATCAATTTTGTTTATCTTTGCACAGAACCAACTTTTTGTTTCATTAATCCTCTGTATTATTTTTTTGTTTTCAATTTCATTTAGTTCTGCCCTGACCTTGGTTATTTATTTTCTTCTGCTAGGTTTGGGTTTGGTTTGGTCTTCCCTTTCTAGTTCCTTGAGATAATTCATTAATTGTTGATTTGTATTTTCTCTTTATTTTTGATGTATGCATTTAAAGCTATGAATTTTTCCCTGAGGAATGCTTTTGCTGAATCTCATAGATTTGGCAACTTGTGCTCCCTTTGTCATTTAGTTTGAGGAGTCTTTTGATTTCCACCTAAATTTCCTCCTTGATACAAAGTGATTGCCTCTTTGTGATGAATCTCCCAGGTGTTCACTGAGCTTCTTGTACCTGGATATCTCAATTTCTAGCAAGACCAGGGAAGTTTTCCTCAATTTTTCCCTCAAATAGGTTTTCCAACCCTGTGCATTTTCTTCTTCACCCTCAGGGATGCCTATAATTATTATATTTGGCCTCTTTACATAATGCCATATTTCTTGTAGGCTTTGTTCTTTCCTCTTAATTCTCTGTTCTTTATCTTTGACTGACTTGTTTAATTCAAAGATGTTTTCAAGAAGCTGTGAGAGTTTTTCTTCTGCCTGGTCTATTCTTAAGACTTTCTACTGTGTTTTGTATTTCCTCAAATGAATTTTTCATTTCCAGAAGTTCCACTTAATTTTTTTTAAAAAAAATCAATTCCTTTCATAAATTTTTCATTCATTGCCTGAATTTTTTGTGGTTTCTTTGTGTTAGTTTTCCATTTTCTCTTTTATTTTATTGAGCTTACTTATAATCCATATTTGAAATTCTTTATCTGTCATTTCAATATTCTGATTTGAGTTGGTATCCATTGCTTAGAGAGCTGGTGTTCTCTTTTGGGGGTGACCTTTTGCCCTATTTCTTCATAATTCTAGAGTTCTGTCACTAATTCCTTCTCATCTGGAGAAGCTGTTTTCTTCTTATTTGGGGATTTCCTTTTGCATCAATACAGCTTTTTCCCCTTTCCTCACTTGTACGGGTGTGGTTGTAGCACATGTTGGGTAAGAACCTCTGGCTTTGCTTTGGGGTGCTGTCATGGCAATCTAAGTGCTGGATTGATCCTTGATTATAGTTATCCTTGGTGGGGTAGTTTTCTCCAGTGCTAGTTGTTCATAGGCTGTAGAAGTGGTGAGCTATGTGAGTGGGCAGATTCCCTATCTCTCTTTGATAAGAGAGGATGGAAGTCTTTGAAATCCTTTCTTTTTCCCCAGCCCTTTGGTCTTCTTAAGTGTGAATTGAAATGGCATACCCAGTTTAATTTCTGAGGCAGTAGGTGGTGCTTGTTGATGACAATCAACCACGCCTGGTATGATTAAGTCAGTAAACGCTGTTAAGGGCATGGAAATTTACCTCCCTCTCAGTGGGTGATGCTTGCCAAAGGAACAAGCTGCAGTGTTGTTTTGGGGTCCTGTAACTGGCTCTAGTCCCTCAGGAGAATCATTCAAATGCCTCAAGTGGTGGGCAGGACCCTGGAACTTCAGGTAAGTTCTTATTCTCTGCCACAGCAGAGGCAGGTAGGGAGTGCAGCTTGGCAAAGCTGGGTTGGGTGAGCTTGCCCTCAAGCTCCACAAAAGTTGGCAAGATATCTATTTCAGCTTGGATCAAACGCCTGCTCCCACGTTCTGGGAAAAGCTGCCAGGGAGGGCCTCAAATGGCCACACCCCTCTCCACGCCCCCTGCTCCATGGTTTACTCCTGGCATCTGCAGGCAGGCAGGAGCTCAAGCCAGCCAAGCCCCTGTGATGCAGACAGGTGCTGAGAGCTTGGCCCTCCTGTGGGGGAGGGGTGCCCTGTAAGCACACTGCAGCTAGGACCCACAGTGTACTCTCCCCCCTGATCAGGAGCCCATGTAGGCTCCCTTGCTTCCTGAGACTAACTCACAAATTTCCTCTCCATGCCCCCAAGCAACATGATCAAGACCTGGGGGTATGGGATCTGGCCTGCCAGCCCATCCCTAGGTCTCTAAAGATCAATCCCTGACCATGCTAGGGAGATGCACATGGGTCCCAAGTTGCCCACAGGGTGCACCTCTGCCCCACTCTAATGGAGTTGCCAAGCAAGCAATACCCAGGAGGGCTGGCAGGGAGCTCAGAGTCCAAGCACGCTTCAGTCTGCTGCAGGACCCTAAGAGAAAAGGTCTGAGCCCCACTTTCTGTGGAATCTTCAGTGTGGTGGCTCAAGTGTTTCTCTCGGCAGTCTTGGATAGGGGAGGGGAAGGGGATAAAAAGAGTATAAATGGAGGAAAGCTAGCACTCTGGTCATGTCTGTCCCTCACTCTGGGGGGCTGCCTACCCTGAATGCCCAGGCACTGGAGTCACACAGATCACCCAGTACCCATGGGACCCCTGTGGCTTCTGCAGTCTGGGCCAGAGTTGGGAGATGTCTGTGTGGGAACGAGCAAGACAAAACCTGAGGAAGCCTGTAGGGGAGGGCAAAGGTAGATGGTGGGTAGAGAAGCAATATAGTGCTTGCTGTCCTGGCTCAGGTCTGTAGAGATTAAAATGAAATTATTAAAATAAAAATTTATTTTCAAGGCATTGGATAATATGACCCAGTCAAGTATAGTTTATTATTCTGAGATCCTGGCTCTTTTCTAAGTTTCTGTGGATAGGTATCACTTTAAGAAAATGGTATACTTTCCCAAGGGGAACTGGGAGCCTGATGCCCTGTCCACAACAAGCTCCCAACTCACCAGCAGGAGCCTCTGGGATCATGTGGGCAGGAAGTCTCTCCAGCAGCTCAGGAACCCACCAACTGTCAAACTGCTCCACCTCCCCTTCCCACTGGACTGCAAACCTCTCAGAGTTGGCGTCTGCCAATACCTTGCTCCGTCCTGTTCTGCAACTGCTTCCCATGGACTTTCCTGAAGGTTTTGGCACCCTTCCCTCAGATTACCACCCAATCTCTATTTGTTCATTTTTTCTCTTTCATCTAAAACTTCTCCTGGCAGCTGGTGTCTCTGGTCAGCCATCTTGTCTTGACTTTCCTCAAATATGCCATTTTCTTAAAGTGCAGACCTGTCCACAGAATCTTAGAAAAGAGCCAGGACTCAGGGTAATAAACTGTAATTGGCTGGGTCATATTGTCCAATGCCTTGAAAGTAAGTTTTTGTAATAATTTCATTTTCATAAGGATTTGGATCTGATTCTTTATAACATCAATGTTTTTAATCCACTGTAATAGTTTATTGATTTTAATAATCACCCCCTAAATTCTTTGGTGTACTTCAGTAGCCTAAAAGTGTTATTAGCACTTTGTCCATAATGCTGTATTAATCACTCAGAGACTCTGGCCCATTACTGGTGACTAACCTGGATCTGGGGAGCATTGTTGGCTATGATGAGAGGCTATGAAGTGAGGTGGTTTATATTATGAGCTATGATGTTGGTCTGCCCAGGTTAAAGATTGGGCAAATCATGTAATCTGTCTGTAAATTGGGGATAATAGTACTTTTACCTCCGGGAATGTGGGAGCAGTAAAGTATTTATATATATAAAGTGCTTAAAACAATTATTGGAATATATTATTGGCCATCTTCAAAATCCATAAGCTTCCACTGCATATTTATATAGCACCTATCATGTGCCATGCTAAGGAATGAAATCAAAGCATACAATTTTATCTTGTCCTAGGCCTCAATCACATTACAGACTCAGAATTTTTCTGCCAGAAGGATTTCTAAATTAAAATGTCTTAAATTAAAAGACATTGATGGCTTTTTACGGTATGATTTGATGTGGCTCATGCATGTGCTCCAGCTTCCTCTCCAACTATTCACCCTTACATAGAACCTCTTAGAGTTACTAAATGTACTATCCATACTTTTAGAGTTATGAAATATATTATCCATAGTATATTCTTGCTTCAAGCTCTTTATACAAAATGTCTCCTTTGCCTGAAATTCTGTGCTTGCCACAGCTTGTCTACCTGAACTACTTCCAGTTATCCCTCAAAACTCTACTTTTGTTTGAAGCTTTTCCTGTCCTCTGTTATTCTAATCTACCACTAATCAACAATTCTCCCTTTGTAACAAGTTTGTACTTTGCATATGCTTATAACTTTTACTTTATGTTTTACTTCTGTGTTTGTCTCTTAATCCTATGCCATCTACTTAGGGACACCGTCTTTTCATCTTTGTGCCTCCAGTCTCAGCACAAAATCCGGCTCATAGTAGGCAGAATTATTCTCCTTTAGCTCAAAAGATCTCCTATTATCAAAAAAAAGACTGCCAAAGAGCTCTTCCTGGAAAAGGGTGAGAGAGGACATAATAATCAAAGGCAATATTCAATGTTAAGTTGAACCTCAAGGTGGGCAACCTTCCAAAGCTATTTTGTTTTGCCCTAGACCACTCTATAATACGTCTTTTCTTTTTCTCCCTCTCTCCATCTTTCTTTAATGTTATCATTTTCTACTCTGTTTTCTTTCCTCCTAAAAATGGTCTTTCTTTCTCATTGGCCTGGTGGCAGCCCAATTATTCAGAGTCAAGATACAAGCAGCCACCAAATTGGTCCTAAACAGTTCTCCCCACAAGCATTTTTATCCAGGTGTAGATCTGTGACTTAGTTTCATCTTTTATTTTTAAAGATAATGTATTGTGGTTGGGCACAGTGGCTCACGCCTGTAATCCCAGCAATTTGGGAGGGTGAGGCAGGAGGATCGCTTGAGGCCAGGAGTTCCAGACCACGCTGGGTAACATGGTGAGACCCCCAGCTCTCAAAAATAAATAAATTAGCTGGGGATGGTGGCATGTGCCTGTTGTCTCAGCTACTGAGGATGCTGAAGCATCACTTGAGCCCAGGAATTGGAGGCTGCAGTGAGCTATGATCATGCTGCTGCGCTCCAGCCTGGGCAACAGAGAGACCCTGTCTCAAAAAACCAATAATAATGATGTATTGGAAAGCCTAGGAAATAAGTTCATTTCATATGACTATTGTTATATAATACAGCCTGGTTTCCTGTGCTTTCACTGAGAGAGTTTAAAAGAGAGCTGGAAACATTGCTACTGTGGCTTTTCCTGCAATGGGTACTTTTATGAGGTTGGCTTTGGGGAGTAGCTGTTTATAGGAAAATTCTGTCAGTCTGACTTTGTCAGGCACACAAAGCCCACAGTAGTTTAGTTTTTCAGCTACTGTTGTTTGGTGATACTGCCACAACCGTGGATATCATTTGAAGTGGTGCTTCAACATGGCCTTGACAGCCATCTTCTGCCCACATTGATTAGGACTGTTCCGTGTCACCTCACCTTTCCACAGCTGCTGTCATTCATCCACCTTTCTGTTCCACATCTGCTAATGTGGCTCTAATGTGATTTACCTGGATCCCCTCCAGGTCCTCGCCATTAGTGAATCTGTTTTGCTATTTTGCATTAAGTAGGCTTAAGCTATAACACTAGCGCTACTGATGTGAAAGTCAGAGTACTTCCACCACAGCTTGATTTTAATCATCTAAAAGTTAAGCACCACACGATTTTGCCAGTGATTCGATTACAGAAAAACATATAGGCAGTTTCCCAAACTCGGTTCTGCTCCTTTTATCTTCTATTGGAGAGGGATGCAGACTTGCCTCTACCTGGATTACTTGATTTGACCATTCACCCAGCCTGGGACAGTTGGGCCTTTGTGTGTAAGACACCCTATGCCGTGTGCCTTAACCTTCCTAAAACTCTCTTCTTCCTTGGCTTATGATGCTCCAGTCTCTCTGAGCATTCTTGCTGTCTCCTCCAGGTAATTTCCAAGGATCTCCTTCTGACATTCTTCTACCTCTATGATTTCTTAATAATTTCAGTATTTTCAATACTACCTTTATGTAAATCACACCAAAAACTCAATCCCCAGCCTGATTTTTCTGTTGAACTCTCCTCTTTTGTAACATTTTTATTGGAGAATTGTTTATATACAGGAAGATGCACCCATTGTAAATGTATAGTTCTGTGCATTTTAACATATGCAAGCAATGTAATCATCACTCCAAAATAATTACCTCTAGTCCCTTTCCAGCAAGTCCTGACCTACTACCTCTAGTTCTAGGCAATAAGTGATCTGCTTTCTGTTACTATAAATTACTTACAACTGTTCTAGCATTTCATAAAAATGAAACGAGGCACTGTGTAGCCTTTTGTGTCTTATTTCTTTCACTTACCTTCATGGTTTTGAGATTGATCCATATTCTTGCATGTTTCAGTAGTCCATTCCTTTTTATTGCTGAGTAGTATTCCATTATATGGATATACACTATTTGTTTATGCATGTTGATAGGTGTTTAAGTTGTTTCAAGTTTTAGTCTCTTGAGAATAAAGATTCTATAAATATTCTTGTGCAAGTCTTTAAGTAGACATACATTTATGTTTTCATTTCTCTTGGGAAGTACCTAGGTGTAGAATTGCAGTATGTGGTAGTGTTAGTCCATTTTGCTTACTATAAAGGAATACCTGAGACTGTGTAATTTATAAAAAAGAGTTTTTTTTGGCTCATGGTACTGTAGGCTGTACTAGAAGGTTGGCATGAGCATCTGCTTCTGGTGAGGGCTTTAGGGAACTTCCAATCAAGGTGAAAGGCAAAGGGGGAACAGTCAGCTCACATGGCAAGAGAAGGAGTAAGAGCAGCAGGTGGTGGTGCCAGGCTCCTTTAAACAACCAGTTCTCATGGGAACTAATAAAGCACAACTCACTCAGTATCCTGTGGAAGGCACCAAGCCCTTCATGAAGGATCTGCCCCCATGACCCAGACAGTCCTACCACGCCCCACCTCCAACACTGGGAATCAAATTCCAACATGAGATTTGGAGGGGCCAAACATCCAAACCATATCAAATAGTGTTAGTTTTAGTTTATTAAAAAACTGCCAATCTGTTTTCTAAAGTGGTTGAATTATTTACCCCACCATAAGCAATGTATGAGAGCTCCAGTTGCTCTACATCCTTTCCAACACCTGGAATTGTAAATCTTTTTCATTTTAGCCATTTATTCTGCTTATTTAAGCCTCTCTATCCTAAAAGACTAAGGCTCAATTCAAATGTTAACTCTTCTATAAAGCTCCTCCTGAATACCAATGTCACTCATTTAATATATTTATCATCTTCTACCAAATAGTAGTATTATGTTCATATCTTATCTTCTTTACTAGATTTTAAGTTCTTAGAAGATAGCTTCAGAGTTTGACTCAGTCTTATATACTCCAGACTATGTGCTATATGCCTTACAAAAAGTAAGCAATGAATGCATGTAGCATGGATCAACAGCTTGATGGTGGGATATAAAATAGAATAAGCCAGTATTCTATAATCTAATAAGAGAAATAAAATATGCATGGAAACAATGACAACATAAGAATGTAATGCATGCTAAAACTTACAAGATATGTAGAGGAGTCATCAAAGAGTAATTTGGTATTAGTTTGGAGAGATCCATCATTATCAGGCTTAAGAAGTTTAGAATTTGAATATCTCAAATGGTTCCTGGCTCCTCTTTAAACATACAAGTAACATAATTATAGATTTGTTTTGGGAACATCAATCTGGCAGTGTGTGGGTAGGATAGATTGTGATGGGAGAACCTGGAGAGAGGGATGGGCAGGAAGGAGGCAATTGAAGGAACACTAGAACGAAATAATGAAAGCCTAACTTGCTAGGGAAGGGAAAGCACAGATGTGACAGGCTCTGTGAACATGCAGTTAACAGGCACTGCATCTGGGTCTGAGGTGTGTGGAAGAGAGAAAATGAAATATAATTCCAGAGAAACTGGGTAACCATTCCATGGTCATGCAAGAGAGTCCAGCATTAGAAATTGAGATTTGAACATTGACCGTATCCAAGTTTAGGTGGTAAAATTGGATGCTTGTCATTAGTAAGGATGTACCGGGGGGAAAAAAACAGAGAAAGCCAATGATGAATTCTTCAGATATAAAATTCATGGAAGAGTAGAGAAGTTGATGAGGAGATAAATGAGCTGTCAGAGAGTATTGGGTAAAGCAGAACATCAGAGTTTCATGGAAGCTATGTAAAGGGAGAGTTTCTGAGAAAGACTAGTCAAGTCAATTCAAAAGAAATTTTTTGAATATACTGCTTGAAGTTTAGGAGAAACAAAAATGCCTGAAACAGGCAATCTGCCCTTACAATGTTTTCAGTCTAATGGGGAAGAAAGAGCAGACTTCATCATCACCATTACCAACATTTTCTGAATGCTTATTATCAGCTCTCATCTATATATTGAATTATAATTTCACCAATTATCTCTCATAATAACCCTGGTAGGTATACCTTTATGATACCAATTTTACAGGGAAGTAAAGACTCTCAAAGATAATAAGCAAAATAAATTTTAGTACTGGGCATAATGAGATAAATATTAAAGTGAGGTACAAGTAAGTCAGGCACAAAGGAAGGAGAACTGTTGTGGAAATGAAGGAAAAAGAGTTATGAAAGAGGTAGCCTTTGGGTTGTGCCTTGAACCAGAGAAAAATTTGTAAAGTATTGAAAGAAATCATTCCATACTGAACAAGGTGAGTACCATCACAGAGTTTTGTGGTTAACAGTGAGGTGACTGTAATTGATGGGTATACAATACCTTACATATCCTACAATGTACTGTAGGATACACTGAGTGATTTGGTTGGGAGAGAAGGCACTTGACCCCATTTTTTTGAGAACATTTAATGCCTTGCTAAGCTAGGTCATACATTATTCTGTGGGCTTTAAGGAACAGAATGTGATCCAACTTAATTTTTTCTTTTTTGACCATGAAAAGAAATAATTGGAGATATAAGCATCCAGTCATGGTAAATGCTGCAAATAGATCACAGAAGATTATGCCTGAGATAAAGGCCAGCGATTTAGAGCTCTTTGGTGACCTTGGAAAGCCTTGTTTCATTAGAGAGCTAGAATCAGAAGTCAACTTGCAGTGTATGGGGAGTGAGTGTAAACTGTTCTCTCCCCCAAGAGCACAAATAGAATTATAGCCCATGCACTTAACAGGATGCAAGGAAATTGAGTAAGTGTTAAGGTGCTGAATAGAGTGAGATGAAAAGAAATAGATTTTCATTGCCAAAGGCCAGGCTAACTCTTTCCTGGCTCTTTCTAAATACTACCAATATACACACATCCCTGGTATCATCACTAATCCCTCATATTTTTTGTGACAGAAATTGCTTGTGTACCTCAGATAGGGAAGTTGATGACAGTTCACTGATAATGTGAGAAATCCTTTCTGATAAGCATATAGCTAATTTATTTTGCCTATAAAAAGTGTTGCTGGGACCACATATTGACACATTTGCACTGTTTTTCCTGCATCTTTGATCACAGTCTCCCTGTCCTTGGACTCATCGGCATCATGTTTATAACACTTGCCAATTTTACTCTCATGTTCCAGATATTTGCCTTATTCTTCCATATTATCCTAAATTTTGGCCACAGAGATGAACATTCTAGTATATACTGCTCATATAGAGTAGGCACTAAATAATTATTGAATTGAAATGATTTTAGAGACTATATTTCACTATTATAAATATATGCAAAAAAAATTGCTTGTGAAGACTTACTACAAACTTGTCCCTCCCAAAAACCCATAGTCCTAGTATAAAATATCAGAAAAATCCCAATTTAAAGACATTCTACAAAATACCTGATCAGTACTTCTCAAAATTATCAAGGTCATCAAAAACAAAGAAAATCTGAGAAACTATCACAGCCCACAGAAACCTAAGGACACATGAGGACTAAATGTACTGTGATAGTCTAGCTGAGATCCTGGGACAGAAATAGAGTTAGGTAAAAACTAAGGAAATCTGAATAAAGTGTAGACTTTGGTTAATAATAATGTATCGATATTGGTCCATTCATTATAATAAACGTCCCATACTAATTAGATGATAATAGGGAAAACTAGGTCTGTGGTACAGAGAAATCTCTGTATTATTGTCTTAACTTTTCTATAAGACTAAAACTATTCTTTAAAAAAATAAAGTTTAGTTTTAGAAATTTGCCACAAACATAATGACTTAAAACGATACACTTCTATTATCTCACGGTTTACATGGGTCAGGAATTTAGGCACAGTCCAACCGGCTCCTTTGCTTAGGGTCTCACCAGGCTGCCATCAAAGTGTTACCTGGACCACAAAGGACAGAGTCAGGGTTCTTTTCCAGTTTCTTTAAGATTTTTGACAGAAATTCTGTTCCTTGCAGTTGTAGAACTAAGACCCTCAGTTCCTAACTGTGACTCTTCCATGGGTAGTTTACAACATGACTGTTTGCTTCTTTGAGGCCCACAGAACATCTCTCTCACCTTAGGAAGGCCCAAGTCCTGCTTTAAGTTAGGGTCACCCAAGAGCCTAACATCTCCCTTTTCATGAGTTGAAATACAACTGATTGGGGACTTTGCAAAATCCTTCCACCTTTGTGGGACAGCATGGGCCATTATAGTCACAAGTGTTCTCATACTCAAAGAGAGGAGGTTACATACAGCATGTGTGCAGGGGAGGGTGAAGTCTTGGGAGTCTGCTTACCATAGATATGGGCAGAGAGAATGTGTGAGAGCGCAAAATAATTTTTACTTTATGAAAAGGCAATAGAGATTAGCATTTCTCTAATGTCAATTTGCACTATTTACTTTTAATTTTTTATAAATCTTAAAGGGTTTGAACTGGAAAGCATCATTCTCATTTTGTTCTCTTCTTGGTGCCATTCCACTATAGCCACTAAAATAATATATTTTTGTAGGGTTAACGGCAGCATAATGGTTAGATGTTACAGGGCACATTATTTGGAGTCTGAGCAATGTTAATAAAGAGTCTGAAAGCTTCATTAGTTTACCATTAATTACTCTGAGTCTAGTAAATCCTTCAAAGGTTACATTTTATTGATGGTAATTAGTTCATATTAACAGGTCCTGGAATGCCCATTTCCCAGACTATGAAAACACCATAGATTCCAGGTTGGAAACACTGTTCCAATTCCAAGCTTTTGCTTTAAAAAATTGTTAATAAAAATGGAGTTTCTGTCTTTAGTATGCATGAGATCAATTTGATTATTTAATAGAAGTTGTAAGTTTGACACATTCATGTTTTCAAATGATTATATATTACATGGTCCTGATACTCTTTTATAAGAAATATTCATATGAGAAAACAAATTTAGAGTGCAATATTTTATTTAAAAAAGAGGGTATTTACCTTTATTAGTAAAGAAGCCAAAAAATGTAACATTTAGACTCTTGGCATACTTGATATTCTAAAAGTTGTTCAAAACATGGTAAGCCTCTTATCATTCCTGAAACTGACATCTCTCTAGATACAGTGAGTTTTCAAAAATATTAATTCCAAATAATGAAAACTACATTTTAGCTGGGGCATGGGGCACTAAGAGAAAGGCAGGGAACAGATGCTCCCTGAGCACCTTCAGAGAGAGCATGGCCAATACCTTGATTTCAGACTTCTATCCTTCAAAACCATTACAGAATAAATTTCTGTTGCTTTAAGTCACTCGGTTTGTGGTAATTTGTTATAGCTTAATTGTCATAATAGCCACCATTTACTTAGTAGGTACCTGCAGGCATTGTACCTTATCTCATTTATTTCTTCTAACAATCCTATGAGGAAGATGTTAGCATCATCCTCAGTTTATAGGAGAAATTGAAGATAGTAGTTGAAAGACTTTGGTTAATAAATCTCCCTAAGTAGCAAAGCAGAATTCAAAACTAAGCCTGGTCGTCCCAGATCCAACCGGGCTCTTTACAACTAGATGCTGCCTCCTCCTCCCAAAAATGCCCACAAAACTGTGTTGTACTTAATATGTAACTTCTCTCCTAAAATGGTCTCCAAAATGGGAAGAGAATAGTTTTTCCATTTCGTTGTGTTTCCAAGTTTTTTCCTCATTACTCAAGTACAACCACATGCTTTTTCACATTTCATTGTCAAGCAAAACATCAGGCAGTGAGCATTTTTTTTTTCCACACTGATGCCACTTTGCTGGTAAATTGAGATAAGAATGCTTGTTAGATCCCTTTCGTGCTTATGTATTAAAATTAATCCTAAAACAAAATCAGCGCAACAAGAATAAATGTGAGGACCTTGCTTGGGAGCAAGGCTCACTAAAGTGGGAGATTCATTACAGAAAATTTTGTTCCTTCAAGGATCATGAATCTCTGTTACTGGCAAGCAGGAGGTCTCTAAAGCTAAACCCTCCCAGAGTTAAACCTTAATTGTAATTTTAATTTCAAACTTCTACTCCTTATATGTGCTAAGTATCTTATCTAAGAAATCGAAAACAAAGTTAACAGGGCCTTCAAAGGGGGGAAAAAGGCAACATTACAATGATAAGGAAGGAAGGGAGGAAATGCAAGAAGGTGGTGGTAAAATTATACCTAATAAAGCTTAGAATGTGGTATCAGTTTTATGACCTAAAAACATAATCCAGTATACTCTATCATAAAAGAAAGTGGTTATACATTTACCAAGTTTCACAGTGAACTCTTACACCACATTTTCAAATGTGTTAAAACAATCAACCAATTTATCATGATTCTATTCTGGGCACTTTAAAGAACTGTATCAAAGGACTTCATACTGCTAATTATCAGTCTTCTCTTTTCCTAGCCCCAAATTAAGTTGCTTTCATCAATACCTTCATCACTATCACTGGCTTTGCACAGTGCTACAACCCTCATTATCTTTACAATTTGCTACGGTTTTTTTTTTGTTTTTTCCTGTTTGGTAACCTTGATCCTCACTGTGGTCCCCAAGCCCTAGGCCATGTTAGAGACTGGGCTACAGAGTTCCTCCATGCCCACCCCACTCCTCCCATCCATGGAAATATTGTCTTCCCTGAAACTGGTCCATGGTGCCAAAAAGGTTGGGGACCACTGCAAGAACTTTCCACATGATTTCCTGCATAGTTCTTTTGCATTTTTTTTTCTCTCTTCATAGAAACTTTCATTTTCTCTGCTATGTCCTCACATGGTAGAGGAAAGAGGAGCAAGCACTGCATGAAGTCTCTTTTACAAGGCATTGATCCCATCCCCAAAGGCAGAGTCCTCATGATTTAGTTACCTCCCAAAGGCCTCACCTCTTAGGACTTTCATACTGGTGATTAAGTTTCAACATATGAATTTTGGGAGACATATTCAAACCATAGTACCCTCTGAGCCAATTATCATTAATTCTATCCTATATCATAGTGATTTATCTCTTATCTTAACTACTATGATTTCCTAGTTTCCCTTTATCACTCTTATCCAGCCCAATGGCTAGAATATAAGGGTTCAGTATAAGGGTGACTGAGCATTCATTTGTTGGAGGCGTTGCAGGGATAAAAGGACAGACTAAAGAAATATAGTTGCTGGGAAGTCGAAGAATAAAAGCAAAAGTTTCAAAGGAGGAGGTATTTCTTTAATTTAAAACATTTCAAATCTGTTTCTAATTCCAAATATCACATGAGATCAGATAAAATGAAGATAATTGAGTTTAGTGATTAGTTTATCATCTGTGACCTTTCAATGTGTAGTTGTTATAGAGTAGATATTAAAACCTCAGGGAGGGTATACAAAAGTCAAGGATGATCAGGTATCTTGTATACCAATATAGAAAATACATTCTTATTTCTCCCATTTACCAGCACTGCTTTTAAAAATGTATCAGAAATTACAAACCATCCAATAATTACAACCTATGAAGTAGATATGGCATTTCTCATAATTAGACTTTCTAATATTGTTTTAAACATTCTAGGCTTAGAATTAACATACTACTGCTGAGATATATGGGGCATAATGCAAAGGTGCACAAGCAAAATCAATGATTCACAGCCCTTTGTTATGACAGAAACAATTTATAGGGAATTCTTAATATAGGGTTATCAACAACCTCCCAGTAATTGCAAAAAAATTAAAAACTTATATCCCCTTAACACTTGGTAGATTGTTTTGCAACCACTTACTCCACATTTAATGAGTACCTGCTGTGTACTAAATGACCTTCTAAAATACACAGCAATGGCAGTAGAGGAGAGTTAACACCACAATAGATGCTTATCACACATAAGCATAGGTACTCAAAAGTCTCAGCTATACAAGGAAAGAACAGAACATGTTCAAAGAGTTGAAGAACAATTTCCAGAGCAAGAGTTCAAAAAGCACAGGAAACTATAGTAAAAATCTAGGAATACGCACAGTGAAGGAGCACACAATGAAAAAGTAATAACAGCCATCTTGGAGTCTAAAAATAGTTCTCTTGAGAAAGTACATCTTGATTTGGGCTTTCAGAAAATGCAGGTCAATAAAGATATTATTGGTTAAAAAAATAGCAAAGGATAGGGTGGTTAAGACAAAATTTTAAAGTCCACTGAGACAGAACTAAGCCCATTTGACCCAGTTGACACAGTCTATTTTAATCCCATCTAGTATGCCCTACACTGAAGCAGGTGAACTTGTCACATAAAGATTGGTGCAAAGGCCAGGTGCCATGGTTCACATCTATAATCCTAGCACTTTGGGAGGCCAAGGCAGGAGGATTGCTTGAGGCCAGGAGTTCAAGACCAGCCTGAGTGACAGAGGGACACCCTGTCTTTACACAAAAAAAAAATATATTGGTGCAAACCAATGACATTTCTGAAAAAAAAATACTTAGTGATTCCTCCATAGATGGAGAGTTAAGAACATTATTGTTATATTTAAAAGACAGGATTTGATAGTAAGTGGGATGAGGGAGATGGATGGGGAGGATACAGGAAGATTAGACTGCTTACAAGAGAACTATGTTACAAAGAAACTAGGAATCAACAGAGAGAGGTTTGGTTGGGCAGTATTACACCTGACATTCTTAAAGGGGAAAAACAAACATCTTCAAAAAAAATTAACCATAATATGAAAGCCAGAGACCTCTCTTGCCCTCTTCCTTTGAAATTATCGTAGTCATGGAAATAACAAAAGTAGGGAGGAGTATGGTGTTTGTGAAAATAAAGAAGTCTTGATTCTCAAAAATGCCATGGAGAGGAATTTAGTTGTGAATAGGATGTAAATGAGTAGCAAAGAAGACAGAGAAGTCTAAATTAACTCAAGTCTAAAACTAGAGAAATGAGAAATACAAAAATGCAAAAGCTGACAAGGCAGTTTAGTTGGAATAGAGTAGGCAAGACAGGATTGATTCTGGCACATATCAGATT
Source organism: Cheirogaleus medius (assembly GCA_008086735.1). Taxonomy (NCBI): domain Eukaryota; kingdom Metazoa; phylum Chordata; class Mammalia; order Primates; family Cheirogaleidae; genus Cheirogaleus; species Cheirogaleus medius. Next base: position 2,632,100 of record VBSM01003169.1, read on the forward strand.
TCATATATTGCTGACACAAACCTTTGGGCCAAAAGTTGAAGTCGACTGGAGGCCCTTGACTGATAGGAAATTATAGTTGAGAGTTAGCCGCACAAAGGAGGTGATTGATGGGAATATAATTCTAACACATAAATGATTATATAGAAAATCTGCAAACACTGACCCATAAAAAATTCATGAAATTAATTAATACTCTATTTTTCAGAGGTAGAAGAGCCTGGACAAACTCATTTTTCTGTATTTTAGCAATTTTCCACCTCTCAAGCATGTTCCATCTCTCACACATAGGCCTGTTCGGGTTTAGAGGTCTTGAAAGGCAACCACTTTTGGTATGCAACTTATTCCCTCTTTCCTCACCTCTTCCCCAGTCTTCCATCCAAAGAGTTGGAAGTGTGAGTAATGAGAAGTCAAATCCATCCAGAGGAGACAGAGTCTGCAGGACATACACAACCAGAATGAGGGACTAGCCACCCAATCATGTAGTTGGAAAAAGACCAAAAGTAACCTTTTTTTAGGTATATGGTGGCTAAAAAATTTGAGGCAGAGGTAAGTGATGAGTACCTCCAGGAAGGAGATAGAGATATCCAGTCAGGTAATATGGCATGAATAGCAGGGCACCAACTGTGGGAATGACTTTACTCCTATGGATCCACAAGAGCAGGTTAGGTCCCCAATACTGGGGAAACTGGGTTTAAGGCTTTTCATATCAACAACAGTTTAGGAAAATGAAGCCTGTTCTAGAAAATCCACTAGAATGTACAAGATCAAGGTTTTAAAACCCAAACACTAGAAATGAATCTCCAAATCAGAATAAAGCAAATCAAGAAAGCTAGAACTCCTCAATTACCATTAATTCAGTAATTATTAAGTGCTTTATCAGAATCATCTTATTTAATCTTCATTGAAATCCTATAAGAGGGATTATATCATTTCCATTTTAGGGAGACTAAATTCCCCAAAGGTATACAGATAGTATGTAGCCAGGAGGCTACAAAATCTCTTAAGTGAGTGACAAAAAGATACCATTATGGAGGTAAAAGGGAGATTCAAGACAAAGACTGAACACTTTGTGTAGAAGTCCTTCCAGAAAAAAAGGACCATTACTGGGTATGTCTGCCTTCCAAAACAAGGTACCTCCCAATATGATAGAGTTCTTAGCTCCCGTTTTCACAAACCCTTTACTAATAAATAAAATTCCAGTATGTAAATGTACTTTTTATACTTCCATTAAAGGTTTCCCTGGAACACTCACTGAAGTTGAATCACTCTCAGATATGTCAGCTTCCTTAAGTCTAGGAAGACTCCTTAAAATATTTTAAATTTGATATATCTCTGAGGATGTTTTTATTGTTGCATTACAAATTATATGTTGCAGCAATAATAAAATATTTATGAATGAACTGTTTAAGTCAGTGATTTTAAGGTGATACAGCTTTGGTCATTCCACTGTAATAGCCTAGAGCTAGAAGTCTTCACAGGATAAATGGCTGATCTGTTAACTCTTTTTTTTTTTTTTGGTGAAACAACTCCAACTTGTATAAGTGATAAGGGGAATTTTTTGGTGTTTAGAACTAAGAAGTACCCACCTACCCTGGCTTTCACACAGAGCTGGGTCCTAAAGCTCAAATAATGTCATTAAAATTTGGGGTTTTTTTTTTCTCTTTCCATCTTTTGGATTGGATTTCTTCAGTTTTGACTTCTCTCTTAGGCAGGCATTCTCCACATGGCGGTTGCCCGTCAGCTCAAGGCTTACATTCAACCAGCAGAGCAGCTTAGCATGAAGTGACTTTTCATTTACTCAACAAATACATCTTGAGTGCCTACCATGTGTCAGCACTGTTCTCAATGTGGAGATACATCAGTAAAGAAGAGGAAAATCTCTGCTCTTCTGTTTTCTTTTCTAGCTCCAGGATTTGTCACAATAGTTTCAAGTCTGAGTACTATCATGATAAATGCTAGATCTAGAAAATAGTCCCAAGTTTGACTACTATTATACTGATTTGGGTCATATGCCCATCCATAGACCAGTTGTTATGCCCTGGGGGAATGGAATGTCCTGATTCACCAAACCTGAGACTTACATTATAGCCACCCCTAAAGAAGAGATGACAAAATCAATAACACTCAAATTACCTTGATCAAGAATAAGGAAGTAGAAGTTCCCCAGAGAGGAATCTAGGTGCTTTTACTAAGCAGTGAGTGTGACACTGGAGAAAAAAAAAATTTCAATTAAAACTCTAAATTCCAAATTCAGGGAGGCTAAATGAGGAAATCTCCCCAAAAGACATGCTCAGATAAGAGAAAATAAAAATATGAGCTAAATAAGCTTCCAGAAACACTAAGTCTAGATGCTCCCTCATTTAGTCAACAAGCACAGCTAGGAAAATAGTCTTGAAATAAAGAGTAAGTTGGTGGGTGTAGTGCACTTCTATGGATAATAGCAATCTGTAGCCATTGTCTGAGCTTTATCTATTTATAGAATTGCAGCACTCACCAAAGGAATAGCTCTGGGCTATATGGATACTTGTTTATTTCCATGGATGGTGAAAAGTGTATTCAATCTTGAGTCACCCCAAGTGAGTAGAATTCAAGCTATTAGAGACGGAGACCTCAGGCTTGGTAATTTATAAAATTGACTTTGTTCCTCTATGTTTTTGAGGAAAAACTGCCCCTATGCTTTGGAAAAATTGATTCAAAATTTAATATGCTGACTTTAAATGTATAGTAATTGATAAATATCTTCTAATGAAGTTTTATTTTTTTCTATCAACAGTGTTAGGGTAATTATGTTTTTTTAACATAATAGACAGATGTGTGTCTATATATCCATATCTATGGGTATTTGAAAAACAAAATTATTAGAGATTTTTGATATGGTAGTTAAGAAAGTAGAATGTAGCTAAACTGCCTAAGTTAAAAATCATGACTCTGATGTTAAGCCTAACTGAACTTGAGCAGGACACTTCTCTGAGAGTTTTTCATCAGAGAAATGAGTATATAACAGTATTCAAAATTATAAAATTATTGTACATATTAAATGCATTAACATAGAAAACTTACAGCAATGCTGCTATACCGTTAGCATTCAGTAAGTTTAAGGATCATCATCTTCACCATCACCATATTCAGGATACCTTCACTGCAAGTAACAGGATTCTCATCTTAAGCTGATACAGTGGTCTTTAGTACTGTTCAACAAGTATTTCTGACTATCCCTGCTTAAGGGCACATGGCATAATTGTACTTACTTAGAGCTGTGTGATTAGTCCTCGGAAGTTGTGAGTGGAAGTACTATGTGTCAGTTCTGGGCTAGAGCATTTTATTGTTGATATGAGACCATCCAGAACTCACACTTCCTTCAGGAACAGAAACCAGAAATTTGGGAGGTGTTCCTACTCCATCAACCCAGATCTCTGCCTGCAATAAGCAGAAGCCCTGCTGACCTACAGTAGACCTGTAGCATGAGTGATAAATAAGCCTTTGTTGTATTAAGCCCCACAAATGTTTGGATTGTTACTATTGCATAATCTAACTTATCCTGACTAATACAAGCAATTTACACAATAAAGCATTTAACTATCTCAGATAAAGTCTTGGGGCAGACAGTTCCAAAGCTAGTTTACTGGTAAAGCCAGTAATTCTGAGCCTTCTCTGAATGATTAAAAGACAGCTATGGTAGCTGTAAACATCATATTCTCACATAGCAATCCAATCAGGAAGTGGGACCATGAGGAGCTAAGGCAAAAGGGATCATTTCCCCTCAGAGATCTCTCTTTTATCAGGGAAGAAATTATTTTCCAGAAGTCCCTGCAAATTTCCCTTCCATCTTACAGTACTGGAACTTATGACAAACTAGTCAGTGAAAAAAATAAAGCAATCATAGGAATCCCTTATTTTATTATGCTTTGCTTTATTGCACTTTGTAGATATTGCACTGTTTTACAAATTGTTCCCGTGCCATTTTTCAAACAGCATGTGCCCACTTTGTGTCTCTGTCACATTTTGGTAATTCTCACATTTCAAACTTTTTCATTATTATTATATCTGTTATGGTGATCCATGATCAGTCACATTTGATGTTATCATTGTAATTGTTTTGGGGGCACCACAAACCATACCTATATAAGATGGCGACCTTAATTGGTAAATGTTGTGCCATTCCCCCTTCTCTCTCCCTATTTCCTAAGATATATCAATATTGAAATTAGGCCAGTTAATAACCCTACAATGGCTGCTAAGTGTTCAAGGAAGAGTCATGTGTCTCTCACTTTAAATCAAAAGCTAGACATGACTAAGGTTAGCCAAGACAGACTGAAAGGTAGGCCTCTTGTGCCAGTTAGCCAAGTTGTAAATGCAAAAGAAAAGTTCCCAAATTAAAAGTGCTACTTCAGTGAAAACACAATTGATGAAAAAGCAAGACAGTTTTATTGCTGATAGGGAGAAAGTTTTAGTGGTCTGAATAGAAGATCAAATCAGCCACATTTTCTTAAGCCAAAACCTAATCCAAAGCAAGGCTCTAACTATACTCAATTCAAGGCTGAGAGAGGTGAGGAAGCTTCAGAAGAAAAGTTTGAAGCTGACAGAGGAAGGTTCATGAAGTTTAAAAAAAGAAGTTATCTCCATAACATAAAAGTGCAAGGTGAAGCAGCAAGTGCAGATGGAGAAGCTCTAGCAAATTATCTAGAATATCTACCTAACATAATTGATAAAAGTGGCCACACTAAACAACAGATGTTCAATGTAGACAAAATAGCCTTCTTTTGGAAGATGATGTCATCTAGTACTTTCATAGCTAAAGAGGAGTAGTCAATGCTTGGCTTCAAGTTTTAAAAGACAGGCTGACTTTCTTGTTAGTAGGGGCTAATGCAGATGGTGACATTTAAGGTTGAAGCCAATGCTCATTTATCATTCCTCATATCCTAAGGTCCTTAGGAATTATGCCAAATCTACCCTGCCTGTGCTCTATAAATGGAATAACAAAACCTGTACAGTGCATTTGCTTACAGCATGGTTCACTGAACATTTTAAGCCCACTGTTGAGACCTACTGCACACGGAAAAAAAAAAAAGATTTCCTTCAAAATATTACTGCTCAAAATGCCTATCGACCCAGTTACCCAAGAGCTCTGATGGAGATGTACAAGGAGGCTAATACAGTTTAATACCTACTAACACAATATCCATTCTGCAGCCCATGGATCAATGAGTAATTTTGACTTTCAAGTCTTCTCATTTAAAAAATACATTTTGTAGGCTATAACTGACATAGATAGTGATTCCACTGATGGATCTGAGCAAAGTAAATTGAAAACCTTCTGGAAAGGATTCCAATATTCTAGATTCCATTAATAACATGATTCATGGAAAGTCAAAATGCCAACATTAACAGGAGTTTGGAAAAAATTGATTCCAAAACTCATGGATGATGACTTTGAAGGGCTCAAGACTTCAGTCGAGGAAGTAATTGAAGATGTGATGGGAATAGCAAGAAAGCCAGAACTAGAAGTAGAGTCTGAAGATGTGACTGAATTGCTGCAATCTCATGATAAAACTTGAATGAGTGAGGAGTTGCTTTTTATGGATTAGCAGAGAGTGGTTTCTTGAGATGGAAACCTAGTGACGATGCTGTGAATATTGTTGAAAGGACAACAATGGATTAGAATATTTTATAAACTTAGTTGATAAAGCAGTAGCAGGGTTTCTAAACTTAGTTGATAAAGCAGTAGCAGGGTTTCAGAGGATGGACTCTGATTATGAAAGAAGATCTACTGTGGGTAAAATGCTATCAAACAGCATCTCATGCTACAGAAAAATATTTCATGAAAGATTCAATGAATATGGCAAACTTCATTGATGTCATATCTTAAGAAATTGCCACAGCTGCTCCAACCTTTAGCCACTACCACCTGATCAGTCAACAGCTGTTAGCCTTCAACATCAAGGCAAGACCCTCCACCTGTAAAACGATTATGAATCGATGAAGGCTCAAATGACTGTTAGCATTTTTCTTTTAGCAATAAATTGTTTTTACATAAAGATATGTACATTTTTTAGACATAATGCTTTTGAAAAGTTAATAGACCACAGTATAGTGTGAACATAACTTTTATATGCACAGGGAAAGTTTGTTTGCCTAAGCAATCAAGAGCATTTTTCACAGGAGTAATGGCCTTCTACAAGACTCTTCATAGAATTGAAAGATGACTTTTTAAAATGAGGTTTTCCTTACAGTTTGTCCTAGGAGAGAATTTTAAGTCTACTGAGAAGAAACTGAGGTACACTGGTAAATATCAGTGCTTGCGTACTACAGTGGATAATGTGGAATTCTAAATAGATTTGCTCAGCCACATTATTAGATAGATGCCTAATAATTTAATGTACACTAAAGTATGTTAATAGGGAAAATGTATAATCATAAATTATCTAGATTATGATCATTCTCAACTTTGAACAGTTCTTGAATTAAAACATATGACTAGAATACAAAATGAATAGTAGCTTACTTTATTCTAAAGTGAGAGAGGTGAGAAGAAAGAAGATTACCAGAAAATAAGGATGATCTGCTCTGAAATCCCATTATGGCTTTAAAAAATGACACAATTTGCTATTTAAAAGCATGGATTCCAATTAAAAGCTAAATACAGATGACTACCATGTCTTTTCATAATGTGACCATCCAGGAAGGCAAAAGAAACAGCAAAACAAATTCTACCTGTGGCACACATTTTCCTTATTAATATTTGCAATTCCAATTTTAATAGCACAGGTGTATTTAATTTCCTCTGAATATTGCAATGCAAACCCATTCAGTGTTGAAAATAGGAGCCCGAAAAGAATCTCAGGCTTTGTTGGCCTGCAGAATCTTGTAGCTGCAGATTGATTTTAATATATCCAGGCATTTTTTTCTTTCTTATTGTGCTTGCTTTAGAATGGCATTTAAATTATCAAACCATTACCCTCTCAAGCACAAATGTTCTGCCAACCCTTGTGATTTGAGTTATTTGTGCTAAAATTAAAAGAGTTCTACTGAATATTTTTATCAAGTCCAATGACTGGAACATATATTTTTCTTTCATGCTATAGTTCCAAGACCTTTGAAAGGAATTGGACAATAACTCAATAAATCATTTTTTTGATGAAGAGATATATACTCTTAACAGTAGGTATCCTTCTAAAAGTTTACTAACAATAGGAATCCTTCTAAAAATCTAATGCCAGTTATTCTGCCTGATGCAGAAAAAGAAATGCAGTCTACCTAAATTAATTAATCCATATTTCTCATTTGTTTATCCTACACTGAATTTTATTTCCAAGTAACAATATTATAAAATTTATTTACACAATATGAAGATATATTTCCCTGTGTATATTCCTGATACACCTTTAACTTCAGGATATCTCAAATCAAACTTCATCATATAAACTTTAGCCCCATCTCCAGCAGAGACCTTGCTACTAATAAAAATGGCTTCTAGCAACTTACTAGGAGAGTCTCTGTGTGGTCATGGCCAAGACAAATGACCTTGAAGATTTATAGCACCAAAAACAATTTAGTTACATTTAGCCTTAACAGATATTTAGCAGCATGTATCAAAATTCAATTTTATCTGAACCTGAATAAAATGTACTGGATGTTATAGTAAGACAGTAACTCACTTTCAAACTTGTAGACAAAGATGATATTAATTGGCATATAGAAAAATAGTCAACTTGTCCCCTTCTAATATCATAAATCAGAATGTTTGATTGCTGAAAGCTTGGTTTTGATGATTAGCAGTCATGTATTAACTTATAAATGACATGTTTGTCTCACGGCTAATACTAACTAAATCTATTTATCAATTTGGCAGTGGCTTCTACAATGAGGTCACACTTTTGGTGCAGAACAAACAGAAACCAGGAATCTATCATCATCATCCTACTGTAACATTACTGTTAAGTGAACCAAGAAAGAAAGAAAAGCATCTATTAACCTCATACACTTTGGGAAATGGATGTTTGTGTCCACATCCCCTGTGATGTATTGGGTAATGGCCTTGAAGGTGAAAAGCTCTTCTTGTATACAGGGGGTCAAAAGGGTAGGCTGCAAGCTAACTCAGATGTTTTAGGATGTATCAATATTTGAATCTTTCTTTATGATGCTTAGCATTTTATTTCCCAAAGGGCAAGGCTAGTAAAAGGATAAAAAGATCAACTTAGATGAGGAAGCAAAATGAAACAGTTAATTTAAGAAAAGATTATTTTGTTTTTGTTATGAAAATAAACAAGATATCTCATTCTCAGAAGAAAGTCAACTTAAAGTACCCCTTTATTTTACACATCCCTGTGGATTATACATTTAAGAATACTAAGGAATAATAAATCAGATTTATTTTATTTTAAAATGATTGTGACAGTGTAAGAAGCAGGGTTTTATGGTTTTTTTCTCTTGTTTTTCTGACTTGCCAGCAGTCCAAAGGAAATCAGAGTACCAATTAGATGAGAGAGTGAGGTGAGAGACTACCTGAACAGCATCATTTTTGTAAACTCCGATAGTCCTTCCAAGGATAGTGTGTGTAAATGCTGAACTACATAAAACATAGCATGGATTTCTGGGTATGTGGGATGCCTTTAGATAATTCAAGACACAAATAATGTATGGTGCATTGACTATTCCACTGTGGTTTTGAATTTAGGTGATTTTGACTTACACATGAAAGTTCAAAGAGCTGTTCAGACATTGGTGTGATGTGTACGAGGGTTTTCTTAGGAATAAAAAGTCTAAAAATTTCCTAAGACAACATTGTACAGTAAAAGCACAATGGAATGTACAGAAATAAAAACACTAGATTTTGCCTAGAGGTTACCTCTTGGCAAAAGAGAAAGGGATGTAATTAGAGGTGGTCATTATGGGGCCTCAGCAGTAGCCATAATCTTTTGGTTTTTCAGCTGAGTATGGGTAAATGGATAGCTTACTTTATTATTAAAATTTAAGCCAAGCAAAAAAGAATAATGTTTGAAAGAATTAAAGAAGTCTATGAAAAAGCTTCTGCACAGCTAAGGAAACAACAGAGCAAAATGGGAGAAAATATTTGCATGCTGTGCATCCAATAAAGGGCTAAGAACTATAACCTACAAAGAAGTCAAGCAAATTAGCAAGAAAAAAAAAATCAAACATCATTAAAAAGTGGGCAAAAGCCATAACAGAAGTTTTTCAAAAGAAGATAGACTAATGGCCAGTAAACATATGAAGAAATGCTCAATGTCACTAATCATCAGGGAAATGCAAATCAAAATCACCATAGCACCTAACTCCAATGAGAATGACTTTTATCAAAAAGTCCCAAAACAATAGATGCTGGCATGGATGCAGAGAGAAAGGAACACTTATACACTGTTAGAACTGCAAATTAATACCTCTATGGAAAATAATATGGAGATTCCTCAAAGAACTAAAAGTACACCTACCATTTGACCCAGCAATCCCATTACTGGGTATTTACCCGAAGGAAAAAGAACCAAAATAACACTTGCACACGAATGTGTATTGCAGCACAATTCACAATTGCAAAGATATGTAATCACCCAAGTGCTCATCAATTCATGAGTGGATTAATAAAATGTGGTATATGTATACCATGGAGTACTACTCAGCTATAAAAAATGATGAATTAATAACCTTTTGTAACAACCTGGATGAAACTGGAGACCATTCTCCTAAGTAAAGTATCACAAGAATAGAAAAACAAACACCACATATATTCTCTATTAAATTGAAGCTAACCCATCAGCACTCAGGTGCACAGATGGAAGCAAAACTCAGTGGAAATCAGCAGGTAGGAAGGGGTAGAGGGGTTGAGTAATCTAATCACGCCTAATCAGTACAATGCACACTATCTGGGTGATGGGCACACTTATAACTTTGACTCAAGCAGTACAAAGGTAATCCATGTAACCAAAACATTTATACCTCCATAATATTCTGAAATGTAAAAGAAATCCATGAAGTAACATGAAAATTCGTAATTGTAAAAGCACAATTACTAAATGGTATGTGCTGTGAAGGCTCAATGTAAGTGTACAGATGAAGGCAAGAGAGGTAGAAAGAGGCAACTTGTTACAGTAGAATTATGAGAAATTTGAAGAGAAACTGATGAGAAAAGTGATTTGAAGTTTTGATGATCAAGCAAGGGCGAATATAACTTAAGAGAAATTGAAGCTTCTTTCACATAAAACTAAGGAAATGTTCAGCGTAAATCAGTCTCACCAATTTGAATCTGGTCTTTCCATTCTCTCCCTTATATTCACCAAATCATTTTACAATCTTCTGATTAAAGAAAAATACTTCCTTTTGTATGAATGTCTAGAGGTAATATTCATAGTTCTATAAGAAAATATAATTCAGAACTCTAAACTTAAAACAAGGTGAAAACATGTTCACGGTTTTTAAACATTACTAACACAATACCTGGCATTAAATTTACTACTTATTGCATATTCTGAATCTGACATAGTCTAACACCTTTAGACTTAAAGGTTACGCTACACGCATGTAAAATAAGTCAATGATAAAAATAAGGAGAATTTCTCACTTCTGTGATAATTATGCCATCAAAAATCCTCAAATTTATTTTCTAAAGAAACTTGATTATACGGAGACATATGGGGTAAAGCACACAGAATGATTTAAAGATACATATTTTTCATCTAAGTATTCACAGCCAGGAGGAGCAAAACTTGCTGAGAATGATTTACAAAAAAAATTTCCTTTGTTTTGATTTCAGTGTTTCTTATTTTTCATGGGTTTGGATAAATTCAAATACAGCACTGTTTTGAAAAATTCAGGGTAGAACCTATAATTTAACTACTATTGTTCTGTTGGATTTATTTTATTTTAATGAATTCCAGTCAGGTTGTCTCGGTTTCTTTGAAATTGGAGAGTATTGTTTTCTAGACCATTGCTTTGTCTTTATTGGTTGAAGTAAATAAGCAATTAGAGAAAAAAGGGTATTTTATTGAACTTCAAAGAAAACTTTTTTAAAAGATTCTGTTGTTCTGTAGCTCTGAATAATGCAGATAGTCATAATACAAAAATCTTCTGTCAGAGAAATTTTTATTGGTGGCTAACTTCACATACATACACACCAAAATGCATTCAGAAACAGAAACACAAAGTAGTGCTACCTCAGAGAGCCACAAATACCATAGAATTTTCACTTAAACATAATGCTACTTTAACAAGAAATTTAGATTTATGGAATAAAAATGACTATACTAACAAGTATTTTCAAATCTGCCCTAATGCCCAGAAAGTAATAGCAACTCCCAATGGTTTGATAACTCTGGGCCAGTAAACATGAACTGAACAGTAAGACAAAATTCTGTGTTCTGGTAATACCCTTTCTGAACTAAGACTGTCTTGGGCCTCTGGTGGGACGAAGCAGTGAGTATCTCGTCTCTCCCAGGTTTGGACTTTCTCAGGTGGCTGAGATACTTCTTGTAGCTCCTAAATCTCATTACATTTTTCTCCACCCCACACTTCTCATCCAATAATAAAAACCTGTTCAAAAGTTGAAATTAAGAATCCTTCCATTTATATCTGAGTTAGATTATTTTTCTAAGGAAAAATTTAAGGTTCTGCTTTTATAGAAATGTTTCATTTTTTTAGTAGACCTGGGTCTCAAGCCATTCTGTAAATAAGGGAAAGGAATAATCATATTATATTAAAATATCTGACCATAGCATGAGATCGGAGGGTAAAGACTTATCTTGAGGATTGTTTTGTGTGTCCCTCTACCTGGATAAACTCTTCGTGTCTAAATCCCTGTGAATTTTCAGCATGGCCCGGGTGACCTCACTGTGGGAACTTTAGCCATTTTTGCACAGTCCTTAATTCCAAACCACTCCCCTACCCAAACTGTCATTGTTCTTTGGGGTGGTAAAGGCCATTAAGTGCTCGGTAGTCTTATACTAATATGCAGATTTATCAAAGAGAAGTAACAGTTTAAGTTAGTACACTTTAGAGCTATAAGTTTAAAGCCCAGTAGGACTCTGTAAGTGATAGCCAACCCAGGAAAAAAAATACCTGCTGACAAACCTTCATTGCCTACAAAACTTAATGGTCTATGCCAGATCTACTCTTTTTAAAATTCAGAGATTTCAGCCTCCCTACCCTCAATATTTTCATCTCTTCTGCCTACACTATGTGTATTTCCTCTCACTCTTTGTTCTCAGAAAATAGAGAACAGGTCCTTAATTCTCTCACAAGTCTAGTAGATCCCATTGTCTTAGACTTAAAAGGTTTTATTTTATGCTACACTAATTTTAAATCATCTGCATCTCTTCTGAGATGTAGAAATTACACTGGGCCAATTTACTTTTCCTTTAATTTTTAAGAGAGGCAAATAGAACCAAGTCTTTAGAGAAAACCCAGCAGGCTTCATATAATTTTATTATTTGGGTCTAATCATTTTAAATATGTTACCAAGGAATACTTTTAGGATAAAAAAATAAATTTTAGAACAGAATTTGATATATATTTCTTATTATTGAATATGGGAAAGAGAATTAGCATTTATTAAATTTCATCTATGTGCCAGGTATGCACATGTATCATCCCATATAATTCTCATAATTATTATTATGGTATTATTATTCCCATTTGTCATGTAAAGAAACAAAGTCTCAAAGAAGAAAAAGACTCACTGAGTTCTAAACACAGGGTTCTGACTCCAAACCTCTAGTATACCATAAAGAGATGAAGTAAAATGTAACATTATCATTGATTTTCTATTATTTTACTGTTATCAAATTTTACACTAAAATTCACACATAAATATTCATTTTAATTTAAAATCAAATTATACTGACATCATGCCAAAATAACTGCTCTATGAGGTCAATTAATTCAAATCCATTATGACCTAGAAAGGCAAAGCCCTTGTGTGTTGCTTTATAATGATAACAAAATACTCAATCATTATGTTTCAGCCATTTCAGGACCTTATTTTCCATTGCTGTATATTGTTAATGATTCTGATCAATTGTGGTTAACAAGTCTTTTTGTCCTTATATTTTGGTTTTTTCCAAAGAGTCTATTTTGGTTTAGAGCATAGCTGGACTTTTGCCTAGAAAATTAGAAAAACTCAATATGAACAGTATTCATCCCAACTTTCCAAAGAAAGAGAAACTTCTAACTCCAATCTCATGACTCCTGATATTTTTCCAGCCGTAGGTGTTAGCATCTGCTGTTGTTAAATGTTTGGTGTTGGTTAGTGGGGACTGAGGTGAGGACTAGAACCAAGATCACTTTTTACGTGAAATATTATACAATTATGCCACATGTCCAACTCCACACATTACTGGAACTTCATGAAAGAGTGTACATCTTTAAGGTCATCTTATTTTCAAATTCATGTTCTTGAGATTGTACCTGAGATTCTCACCCATACAACCCTTAAAGAAGCTCAACCCCTCCTCACAGTGTAGGAATACGGGTGCCTACTGCTTTCTCTGCCAACTCTGGAGCAATCTTGAAGCTGAGTTCTTCAACTCTCCTTCTCTGGGAAATGTCCTGCAACTCTCATACTACTTACCACCTCCACTGCCCATTTCACAAATTGTGCTGCCCACAAAGTGCCAAAGAACAAAATAGCTCCAAATAGCTCCCCTCAGTTCTTACTGTATTCTCCCTTCTCTTGACTCCTCTACCTATCAAATAGGCAATAAAGCAGCTCACAGAGGAGGTAGAGTAAATGGAAAATAGAATACCAAGGCATGAGGCAGCATTGTGTGCGCTTCAAGAAGGACCAGGAATAAAGCTTAGAGCACAAGGTTCAAGAGAGAATTGTCCTAGGTTAACATAAACATGTGGCCACTTACTGACCCCTTTGCAGTGTCCATAGAATGCATTCCTAATTTTCATTCTATTTGTCTCAAATGCATGATAGAACTTTGAAGAATAACGATTAAAGAATTATTTAGTGCAATCAATCACCACTTAGAAGTCAATGAGCTACCCTTCTAGGATGAGTGGTATGCTTTTTTAATGGGAGATAGTACTCTCCATTCATTTCTTTGTTGTTTTTTCTCAAGATCTTTCTTCTGGGAATGTTTGTTAATGTCTAGAGCTCTGCTATTTTCTTCCTTCCTGCTAAACAAAATTTATTTTAAAATGAGTATTTTAATACAACCTTTTTGGAGATAATAATTTGACCCTTAGTCAAAAGATTTAAGAATATCAGCCCACTGAATTCTGTGTTTTATATTCTTTTCATTTAAAAGCATTAAATTTCAATTATAAATGTTTACATTGCTTGAATGGCATTTGCCTAAATATGTTAAATAATGTATCTACTATAGTTTTTCAAAGAATTTTGAATTAAGAGGCCACAAGTATAGTAAGATGACTATATTTCTCCCAGGTAATAGCTGGATTTTTGTGATCCTATAAGGGTACATATATTGCAGTATTTGCATAGTGCCCAGTTTCTTGACTTTGGTGATTATATGTAAGTAAAATACTGAAGACCGACCAAAAAACACAGCCATTCCTTCCATTAAATCTCATAGCTTATAGTCCTCTAAGAAAATACTTTAGCTTTTTCACTATTTTACCAAATCATATTAAAATGTAAATTTCAGCTAATGTTACAATTCTAGTCAAAACCAAGGGAAAACTGTGGACTTCTAATCCAATTTTCCTAAAAATTATGAGCAGAGACAACAGAAAATAAGGGATTTCTATAAATTAATATGGCACCGATATTGGAATGATGTAAAAAATTGTGGTGCTAAATTCCATTATCATTGACTGATTTGAAACAGGAATTATCAAAGATTGGACTACTAATGAGAACTCAACACTTCAAAGAACTAAGCTTGAGATTGTGCCATGATCTTTTTCAAGGATCTTTGGACAGTTATATTGGATCTCTTTTCTGTACCTTAAATTTACCATCTATGAATAAATATAATATTGACTAAATAATAAGCCAAACTATTAATTATTCAATGGAAACATATAAATCTAAAGTTGGTTCTTAATAAAAAATGATTATAATTTAAATGTGTGTGTAAATAATTATTGAATAATAAAAGCTGAATTCAAGTAGCTTATTCAGTCACTTAAAATACTTGGCCAATTTCGAAGAAAAAAAAAAAAAAAAACACCACCCCAGAGCATATTGTTGTTAATGCATATGCACTATAGAATTGAGAGTGTGTTCAAGCAAAGCCTAGAATTTTGCCAATAGAAAGTGAAAAATCTTGCTACTAATATCTTTACTGCTGTGTTAAAACACCTTAGGTAGTGTTAGCCGGGTTGAATAATTATTGAAAATACAAAGTAGCACATATTATTTATTTCCATTACTCAAATTTAATATTATTCTAATGCTGCTTGCATTATTTGAATAACAAACAGTTGTCGGCCACTATGACTTCAAAAGACTATTCTTTATTCTCCCAAAGTTTGATTTACTCATTCTATTATTTATTCATGAATAGCTTGAGTACTTCCAAATGTCTTGCTTTTCAGTTTTCCGACAGCAATCTTTATTTTAGAATGCTACTCTGACATTCTGATATATTGTTAAGTTAGAACACGTTGACTACATTTCGAAGTTGTATTATATGGATAAAATTGCTTATATTTCATCTTTTACCTAGCTAGCTCTTAAAATTTGCTTTTTTTAGCCAAGTTTTTAGCATTTTTAGTTATGTAGTTTAATAGGAATTTCTGGCAAATAATAATTGGCATTTTTAAACCCTTCTTCATATTAACCACTATACTAAGTACAAATTTACATATCACAAATCACTTACTGGATTTATATCATTATCTCCACTCACCTCTCATTTTACAGAGAGTGAAACTAAGGTTCAGAAAGTTTGACTAACTTAATCAAATTTATTTGTCAATTTAAGAGGCAAAGCTAGAAATCAAAGTCCATGATCTTTCTTATATTTGATATTGCCCTGTTATGACTAATATCAATCATATTTTTGACAAATATTTTCATTGATTTGGAGTTTAAAATTATTTCATTTAAAAGAAGACTGTTAGTAATATAGTAAGTGATATGTTTACAAAACTAAAGTCTTCTTAATAGTAATGTCATTAGTGTTTGTTCAGTTTTCAGCATGGACACAAAAGAATGCCAGAGTATGTGGAAAGAGCATAAAAGTTGAACCCCAAAGACCTAAGTCTCTACGTCTGATCCTAACTTTAATAGGAATCACATCACATTACAGAAGTCGCATTTTATATCCTCAATGTTATAATCTGTAAAATGAAGATAATACTATCTAGCTTAGCTATTCTACAGTTTTATTTTTAGGGTCAAACCAGTTGAAGTAATGTCAAAGGGTCTCATAAAGTGAAAGAACTTTATAAATTAAAGACGGAATTAGTAAATACTGCGGGTGCTGCATGTGAGAAGGGGAAAACTGTATTAGCATTATTAATACATGTTCAAGAGAATCTTTTCAAGGGGATATACAAAAATTATTTAGAAAAAAATAACGGACAGAACGAAAAAATGAGCCTCATTGTCATATCCACGGTTTATCCAGAATAAAAAGTAGAGAACATGCACAGATTTTCTAAATATTCTGAAAATGTTGATATACCTCTGAAGTTGTATCAGTATTTGATCCATAGTAATTGTTTAAAGTGTACCGTTTAGTCTTAACAAGGTACCCAATGAAGCCATGCTTTCACTACGCGTAAACAATATTTGAACAAGGCTTCCTCTGCCCCTAATTATACTTTCATTTATTCGGTAAGCATTTGCCGAAGACTTACCATGTACCCAGCCTAATTGATTCTTCATGGAAGGCAAAGCAAAGGAAGCTAACAGTATCCCTCCCTCTTCAGGTACCCGCCCTCATGTTAAAGAGACAAGTCTCAAAGCTACTAGAAAGCAAGGATTAACATACGATAATACAAAACAAAAGGCATGAATACATGCTAATAACAAACAAAGTAAAGGGCTCATGTGTGGTATTATGTAGGTAGACATTTAGAAGACATCTATTGGGAGACATGTCTGACTTTGGCAAAGAAAAGAAAACAAAGGGAATTCGACATTCTTAGTGGAGATCTGTGAGAACCTACAAAAACAGGCAAGAGTCATGCAGGGCCTTATGGTCATGCACTTACAGTTGCAGTGCTTAGAAATACAAACTCTAAAACAGAAGAAGGATAAGATTTTCAAAGGGAAAAAAAAAAAAAGCAAAGAAGAAGCCACTATGTAGGAGATTGACAGGCATAAAGAAGCCCCTTCAAAAGGAAGACCAGAAAATAAATCAAGGATCATGGGAGCTGTAGAAAAATAAAGATGAAAGTTCAAATCCAAGAGACAGGAAACAAAAAGAAGAAATAATGCTACAAATTGGGTATTGGGCAGATAAAATTGCCATGGTGAGAAATATATTGACAGAAACAGAGACAATAACAGTTTGAGAGGAAATTAGTAGGTTTGGTCTGTGGCAGCAGAAATTCATTGGATAATCGCGGAAAAACGTCCTGTGGATAGCGAGACAAGCAAAGGGCTTTGTTTTCACTGTTGTCTACCTGTCACTTTGTATAGTAATGAAATTAATGAGCCTGACTCTTCCCTTTCATGACTGAAAAGACTCAAACACCCTGTTCTTCTCCACTCATGCACAGCAGCCACACAATTCTCCTGTCAGTGCAATCAAATCTCTCCAAGTTGCAGGGAATTCTAAAAATGTGCTCACTTGTTTCTAGAATATTAAACTCAAAGTACTGGAGGAAAAAAAGAATCCTTCCAAAAAGCAGGTAGTAAGACTAAGTGGCATTTTTGTTTGTTGCTTATAACTGTTGGCCCTAAATTGTAAAATAGCAGAGAATATATCTGCCCCTTTAGCTGAGACTCTTATCATAATTTAATCTTAACATCATTAAGTTGCTTAGAAAACAAACAAGTAGATACTTAAATATTGAATTATCCAAAGTTACCAATAGGAGCCATGTTTAATTCTTGGAACAGACTTATTTTTTTCTTAGGCATCTCTGCCAAAAATAGAAAACAGGTTAATATTTGGATGCTTTGAATTACTAACCAAATTCAAAGCATTAAAATAAAGCTAAATACAAATTGGATCACAAAACAAGAACTGCTTTTTTGAAGACTTCTAATATAAAAGTTGAGACGAAAGCTAGCTTCCACAAGAGGGAAAACAAACGGAGACATAATGTGTTTTTAGTTCTGAACTTAGAAATCAGAACTCAAGAGGGGCATACTGCAAATTTCATAGGATAAATGGATTTCCCTTTAACCACAAAATTGTGTTGTCCATAGCATGATTGAAAATTGTTACAAACTTCTAAAGGCTTAAGAACTGATTAGGCTGTGAATTGCCTTCACCTCTGCCAACTTACCTGGCATCCCTTTATGTTTACCAACACACTTCTCCCTGGAGCCTGCATACAGCAAACTCCTGGGCTGACTGTGGAGCTTTATCTAAATCCTCTGGAAGTTGTGCGGGGGTTTATCTCTGCCTGAAGACCCAACGTCATTTTCCATGTCAAATTTCAAACATTCCAATATTGTGAAGATATGGATAACTTCGTCTTATCATTTAAAGCAGATTATGATTATAGACATTTTATAAAATTATTTAACTAATACATGTACAGATAAAATGTCCTTCAGTCAACTAAATTTCACCAGCAAGACCAATCATTGCATTCAGTGACAAACATCAGTAACCTTAACAAGTTATTTATCAGGGACTGTAAATTTTTTTCCATAGCACAGTAACAACAGAAATCAGATCAAGGGAAAGAAGTTCTGGTAAAAATTTATCAATGTGTAGGTGGTGACTTTGTGTATATCAAAGCAATATATTTTATGCATTCGCAGTTTTTAAGAGTTTATGGGCAAAGCTTAGCAGATTTTCCATTTTATTAAATTTTAAGATTTTCTAAAAATAATTCTCAACAGTGTTCATTTCTCATGTAGAATATGATTGCTGTGACTATGTAGTAGAATCTGAATCTAGCAAAAACGTCATTTAATTTGGCATTTTACAATGTGGCATTGTTCACAATTGGTTTCATGTATATTAAACTGGATAGCAAACTCTTTAATTATTTCAAACTTGTTCAGTTTCTCCAATATGTTGAGCATTAATGTGTTAAATAGACACTCAAATGGATGAGTGAATGAATGAATGAGCCTCTCCCCTACATTGCTATTAACCACAATCTACCTGCCCTAAAAAGCCCCAGGTAGCTGAACCAACTCAATAGCTTGAACCATTTTTACAGCATATTTGCACAGACATTTCCAGTTTCCTTTTTGTCAGGAACACAAATTGAAAAGCAAAATAGAACTATGTGGGAGGAGAATGTGACCTGTGTTCTTAAGAACGTAATTCTGAAGGCCACTTGGAGAAGGCTGTGTGAGTTTACTATAAGGAAAAGTTTTATCATCCACTATGATAAAAAAAATCAAATGCAGATTTTGATGTCTATATCATATTGACAGCTTTAACAAGATAATCACTGGGTGATAAAGTAGATTAAAAGAAGTCTAAAAACAAAAGGACAGAAGGGAAGGAAAGAGAAAAGATGAAAGAGTCAGGAAGGAAAAGAACTGGAGCCCCCAAATGCATCTTCACTGTGTAGGCAAGCAGGGCTTCGGAGCACACTTCAAACCTCCCCTGCTTCATGAAGCCTTCCCTGAACTCCAGGCCCCTTTTCTCTTGCCCTTCTATAACCTGCTACTTATAAAGCCCATGTGCTCCACTGAATTTGTGCTTAACTCTGTATTGCCTATGTCTAGCCTTTTTTCCCTGCGAATTGGTCTGTCTTTATTATTTTATAATTGAGAGCATATATTTTTTTATTTTCTAAAATTTTAATGATTATGGGTATATAGTAGTTGTATATCTTTATAAGGTACATGTGATGTTTTGATACAGGCATATAATGTGAATTAATCAAATTAGGGTAATTGGGGTTTCCATCACCTCAGGCATTTATCATTTCTTTGTGTTAGGAACATTCCAATTCCACTCTTTTAGTTATTTTAAAGTATACCCTACCTTATTGTTGATTATAGTAACTTTGTTGTACTATCAAATATTGTTCATTCTATCTATGTAAACTATATTTTTACACCCATTAACCATCTCATTATCCCCTGCTCCTTGCTACCCTTCCCCAGCCTCTGGTAACCATCATTTGACTCTGTCTCCATGAGATTATTTTTAATATTTAGCTCCCACATATGGGTGAGAACATGCATGATTTGTCTTTCTGTGCTTGGCTTATTTCACTTAACATAATATTCTCCAGTTCTACTCATGTTGTTGCAGATGGCAGGATTTCATTATTTTTGTGGCTATATAATATTCCATTGTGTGTGTGTGTGTGTGTGTGCATTACAATTCCTTTATTCATTCATCCATTGATGTACACTTAGGTTGATTCCACATCTTTGCTATTGTGAATAGGGCTTCAATAAACATGGCAGTGTAGATATCTTTTTGATGTACCGAATTCCCCCTCCTTTGGATATATACCCAGCAGTGGGATTGCCAGGTCATAGAGGAGTTCTAGTTTTAGTTTTCTGAGGAACCTCCATGCTGTTCTTCATAGTAGATGCACTAATTTACATTCCCACCAACAGTGTATATGGGTCCCGCTTTCTCCACATCCTTGCCAGCATTCATTATTTCCTGTCTTTTGATAAAAGCCATTTTAACTGGGATGAGATGATAGCTCATTGTAGTTTTGATTTGTATTTCTCTGATAACTAATGATGTTTGGCATTTTTTATATACCTGTTGGCCATTTATATGTCTTTTGAGAAATGTCTATTTACATCCTTTCCCCATTTTTTAAATCAGATTGGATTTTTTCCTATGAAGTTCTTAGAGCTCATGTATTCTAGTTATTAATCCCTTGTCAAAAGGATACTTTGTATTAATAAATATCATCTGCCATTTTGTGGGTTGTCTCTTCACTTTGTTGATTGTTTCCTTTGCTGTGCAGCAGCTTTTTAGCTTGATGTGATCCCATTTGTCCAATTTTATTTTGGTTGCCTGTGTTTTGGAGGTCTCTCTCAAGAAGTCCTTGCCCAGACCAATGTCCTGAAGCATTTCTCCAATGTTTTCTTTCAGCAGTTTCATAGTTTCAGTTCTTAAATTTAAATCTTTAATCCATTCTGATTTGATTTTTGTATATGGCTAGAGATAAGAGTCTAGTTTGATTCTTCCACATATGAATATCCAGTTTTCCTAGCACAATTGATTGAAGAGACTGTCCGTTCTCCGACGTATGTTCTTGGCAACTTTGTCAAAGATAAATTATAGTTGTGTGGATTTATTTCTGAGTTCTCTATTCTGTTCCATTGGCCTATGTATCTATTTTTATGCCAATACTATGCTGCTTTAATACAGCTCTA
Source organism: Cheirogaleus medius (assembly GCA_008086735.1). Taxonomy (NCBI): domain Eukaryota; kingdom Metazoa; phylum Chordata; class Mammalia; order Primates; family Cheirogaleidae; genus Cheirogaleus; species Cheirogaleus medius. The sequence continues at coordinate 2,653,521 of VBSM01003169.1, forward strand.
TAGTAAAATTTGAATTCAGGTTATGTGTGCTTCCTCCAGTTTTGTCCTGGATATAATGTTAAAGTCATGAGAGTGGTTGCAGAATGGATAGATAAAAGGGGTGGATAAGAAGAAAAGATAGCAGGAAATACACGAATAGCTCACATGAATACTACAAGTGTCCAGTCATCTCTATGCAGCCTATATAACAAATCTCTTGAGCTCTTCTTTGTATCTCTTGAGTTCCTATTGCTGCTGTAATTAATTACTGGCATAAAACAACACATTTATTATTTTACAGTTCTGGAGATTAGAAGTCCAAAATGGGTTCCACTGAGCTAAAATCGAGGTGTGGGCAGGGCTGATTCCTTCTTGAAACTGTAGAGCAGAATCCATTTCCTTGCTTTTTCCAGCTTCTAGAGGACACTGCATTCCTTGGCTCATGGTTCCATTTTCCCATCTTCAAAACCAGCAGCTCAGAATCTTCAAATCTCTCTTTAACTCTGAAACTCCTGACTTTCATTTATAAGGACCCTAGTAATTACATTGGGTCTACCAGATAATCCAGAATAATCTCACCATCTCGAGATCTTTAATTTAGTCACGTTTGCAAAGTCTCTCTTGCTCCGTAAGGTAACAACATATTCACAACTTCCAGGGAATAGACTATGAACATCTTTGAAAGGCCATTATTCTTCCTACCTCAAGGTCTAAGTTAAAACATAAGCAGTTTAAAATTAACTTGCATTTGACTTAATTCTTATGCATCAGTTTACCTTTGGGTCAAATAATATATGTGAGATTGATTCATTAACTAGAAAATAACATTTTTAATAGAGAGTTTTTACACTAGTCTATTATTTTCTGCTGAAAGGCCTTTAATTTAAATGTTAAAATTCTTATTATAAAATTCCATTTAATGATAGTTGGGTAGCAATAACAATAAGCAGATAGTTTTCTGCCAGTAGCAATATTTTGATGAGCCTCTTTTTGACTGAAACTATATTTTGCATTAAAGAATTCACTCTTGGAAGCATGTTATGGTGTTATTTATTTGCTTCACTGGATTTTTTATTATAAAATGTTCTATTAAAGAGGCTTCGAAGCTAGGTAAGGTTTTTTTTCCTTCCGTATACATTTGTAAGATACACATTTTTTAACCTAAAGATATATTTCAATTTTCAAACTATTCAATCTAAAGAGTTTTTCCTCTGTAAAGTTGAAGTGATAATGAACAAAACTGCTATGAAGATTAAATGAGATAATATATGTAAAACCATAGTTCAATTGCTGGGCCATAATAAGTAGATCTTCGATAAACATTTAGCCTAATCCAAAATATATTCCAAGAGATTTGCTAATAGTGAAACATGTTTCTATAAATACTGCAAATTAATAATACTGGGGATGTTGTTTCTTAGTAAACTTATCATATTTTAAATATTTGGTTACTCTACACAAAATAAATTTTTTAACATGAGCATTCAAGTAACTATATACTAAAAATGGCTGTTTCTTTACATTATAATTGACTACTGAGCCAGGTTTTCCTATGGTATACAAAATAATAACATAAAGGGCCTTTTAATTCTATCTAAAGGTGCCAATAAATTGTGAAGAGAATTTTGTTAATTTCATTATATTCAATACAGCATATTCAAAATTAAATTATTCAGAAGAACTGAAAGCAAATCTAGAAGAAAGCAGTGCTTTAAGAAATAAAAGTTTTTCAGTGGTTTTAAATTACCTTCAAGTTGCCCTATTTCAAATTTCTTCCTGTAATTCCATGTTCCTATCTCTTTAATTCCTTTTGATTAAATAATGTTCCTTTGCTTTCACTATTTTCTTTTTGTGAACTTGTCAAATCATCTCTGCCTTGTCTTGTATAATTTAAGAGACTTTTATGTAGCTCTCTGAGAGACTATCACACAAGTCCGACTGGGAGAATAATTTACGAGGTTCAAAATGAAGGGTCATTATTAATGCTGTCTGGCCTGCAATGAGTACATAGGCTTTCTCGTTGATGCATGGCAGGATTTTAACTAGATCAAGGGAGGTAGAAGCTTTTAAACGAAGTATTATGAATGATATCATTGGTTACATAAGCCTACTTTAATTTACATCTTTTAAAAAATATGTGAATTGTTTAATGAGATCAAAGAACTATAAGAAAACATGTCTTTGGTCGTGGGCTTATCTGTAACTCTCACACAAAGTATTTCTTTGCTTGAAAACACAATTTCAGAAATTGTAATTTTATGTCCCTAGGTTAACATCTAGTAGTAACCAGCCATAAGCTAGAGTAACACACATAGTGAGTATTCCCCACCGGGAAGCTAAATGCAGACAGAGAGCAAAGAGAAGAGATTTTCTCAATTTGGAAGAGAGGTTAATTTTTAAGCATTTTTACTTTATCAAAGTATTCCCGACTTGTGTTCAGCAATCGTTGGTAGTAACAATGCTCGTGGCGAGAAGAAAATAACACTTTTTCTGATCATTTCAGTGCCCAATGTCTTTTTTTATTACAACAGACAAGTCTAATTACTTCTGATTAATCTCAATAGCTGTAATTTGTATCATGAATAATTTCTTCCATATGTAATCCTGTATGTTTCCCTGAGATTTTGTTTTTTATAAGCACATTGTGTAGAGGATGGCAAATATGTTAACTTCTAGTAGATGGACACTTGTAATAGAAAACTAAATGTTTGAATATATTTATATATGCTCTATTATTTTAACAGACCCTGTATATCTAAAGCCTCTCCTCTTATCTAAAAATCATCTCTTCCTCCTCTCAATTCCTTTAGCATTTCCACTCATCTCCTCTCCATGTACTCATCTTTTTAAGATATTTAATGGTGTACGTGTTTTATGTCACCTCATATACCCTGAGCTCTCTGCATTACCCACGAAGCCTTGAACATAAAGAAATGATTCCTAACATTGAGGTCTTGCTATGTGCAAGATGCGTTCTAAGTTATTAAGAATATTAACTCCTTTAATCTTCAAATGAGATGAAAAGGGTACCATCATAATCATCACTTTATAGAGAAGAAAATAGAAATTCAGAACAGGTAAGCAGTCTGCCCAGAGTCACACAGCCCTTAAGTTGCCAAGCCTGATTTAAGAGCCACTGAACACATAACCACCACCCTGCCTTGGAGACCCTGAGTGGGTACCTCTCTCCATGATCAACCTTCAGAGCATCGAGTACTTCTTTCCAACCTTCACTGCTGTTATGATTTTGCATTTGTTTTTCTGTTTATGTGATTAATACCTGTCCTTCCTATGATGTCAGAACATGTTAATACAACACCGACATTTCATAAATGAGTAATAGCAGCTAACATTTATGAAGCTTTTGCCAGGTGCCTAGCACTACATCTTATTACATAACCCTCATAAAGATTCTATGAGGTACTTACCAATTTATTTCCACTTTAGGGATGAGGAAACTAGCAGAGAGAGGTTAGAAGATTTGCCCAAGATCACTCAGCAAGTCAATGGATTTAAGCTCAAAGATCAAACTCCAGAACTTGGCTCTCAATAAGAAGGAATGGATTAATGGAGATCTAGCTTGGAGAGTTAGGAAAAGCAATAGGGAGGAGATGACATTTGACATATCTGGCAAGGAGAAGTGGAAAAGAAAGAAACAACATGCTAAGCAGGGAAAATAATGTGAATAAAATACTGCAGAACAGTGTACCTGGATCATAATGGGTGCTCAATAAATGCAAATGAAAAAATGAATACCTCTGTAGCCCATGACTTAAGAAGTTTTGCACATCTAAGTGTCTTATGACTGACGCTTTCTGTGTGTTTTTTTCTTTCAGTGCCACCATGGGCCTTAATTGCCATAGCCATAGTCGCCGTCCTTTTAGTCCTGACCTGCTGCTTTTGTATTTGTAAGAAATGTTTGTTCAAAAAGAAGAACAAGAAGAAGGGAAAGGAAAAGGGAGGGAAGAATGCCATTAACATGAAAGATGTGAAAGACTTAGGGAAGACCATGAAAGATCAGGTAATGTACTCATTCCATATTTCTCAGACTGTTAAAAAATAAATAAGTGGTTTACTATGTTGGGCCAGGTAATTATAGAAATAAACAATTTATGGGTACATATCATTGTTAACATGCTTTGTAATCCTCTCAGTCATTATTGAAGACCCAACGTGTAATGGAGACATTTGACAGGGTTCTCCGGTCTCCTGTGCATGAAGACCAGAAAAGGGCCCTCTGATGGGTCCAACATATGAGAAGATGCCTGAACATTTTGATTACATCTATTCAGCCAGTCTTAACTGTGTTTAGAGTCAGAGAAACCAAAGAAAGAGTACTTGAGTGTTTTCCCTCTTGGGCAGGGGTCTAATTTTCACTGTTCATAGTCACTATCAAATAACTGAGCTTTATAGCTGTTCATCAAACTTGATGAAAGCTACCATTCCTGCACATCCATCCAGCTAAATAATTAGTTCTCAAGAATAATGAGTTATATGGGGGAATGGAGAGAAATATGAGCGAATCCTAAAGAATAGAGCAGAATTTGAAAGCAAAATTCTTATTTCTTCACTTAAGGACAATTAAAACCATAATGCTGGTTATAGAATCCATCTAGCTGGTTTATCTTCCCAAGCCCAAGGAAGGTACTCAGATGTCCTTTATATAGCTATTTTTGGCTAAATTGGAAAATTTGGTTCAGGATAAAGTTTACTATTAATAATAATTATGAAATATCTCTTCATTTTCTAGAGTAATATTCATGTTGAATATTTCTAAAGAACATTTAATTCATATTTTAAAATGTAAAATGTAGAGATTTTTCATGAACATTTTCAATCAGATTTCCATCAAATAATTCATAAATTCCATTTATTCCCAAATAACACTATATACTGGCAGTTTTATAAATTTGTCTTATAATATTAGTTGCTATTAATTAAAGTGTTAAATATGTCTCCTTAAGGACAATTTAATCAGGTATTACAATAGGCATTTTAAGTGCATTTGCATAGTTTCCTAGTTAATCACACACTCAGGACACTAACCCCCTTCCCAGCCTGAATTTTAAACTTTCTCAAAGACACTGTAGTATCTATTGACAACAATTTCACAAAAGCTCATTTTACACTGCCTGTACTTCTGTTTGGTTTTGCAGCTATAGAATGGATTTAATGCCTGTACTCACACTTAGAGAGCTTTGGCCTAAGCTCTGAGTAACAAGGGTTCAATTTTTCTTACAATTTCTAATCAGTCATAAGTGCCCATGCATAAATGTTTAAATACAGATGTCTAATAAGGATCTTTCTCTTCAGTTAATTTGTTAAGTAGAAATTAAAGTTTTAAATCATGTCTTTATTTCTACATTTTCCATAGCAAGCAGGACTTGATACAGATTTCTTTAAACAACTTATTGGAAGATTAAGCATGGAACTAATCACCTAGATGTATATGGACTAAATAATATGCATGTTAATTTTGGCTATATTGTGAAAATAATTTTAAAATAGAATACTGTTTTCATAATTAGCATAAAATTCAAATGTGGATTCTCTGTTCTAGAATTAACAATTAAAAGTACTGAACAATGTGAAATGATAACTATAGCATTTCTTCCTAGGATAAGAAATCTATATTTTTATTTGTGGAATTTGTTCTGTATGATGTAAGACTGTAATTGATAGCATAGTGGTAGTGTTTATTACCCCTGTTATGACATGGATAAATGACCAAGATCTCGAATATAAAGAATTGATGGTATAATTTTTCATTGATCACCTATTTTTCTGGATGGAGAGAGACAGAGAAAATGAGTCAAAGAAATACTAAGTCAGCAATAGTTTGTAATAATTCATTGTTGCAGATTATTTAGAATTTCAACCACCCAAAAATTCTTTTTTAATTATTTTAAGTAGATTACTTTGTCTACATAGAATGTTAGGTAGGTCTTAGTTTGAAATTATGAACAATTTAAAGTACAGAAAATTTGGACAAGTAAAAATAGGCTTCAGTGATAAACATTTATGTAACAACATCTCATGCTACCTTCAAAGCAGACAAAAAAAGTAGTTTATAATGGGTTCTATCATTTTATGAAAAGGAAGGCTAAAGAAGCAAAATAAACTGTGCAAATTTTAAAAGGATATTATGTCACACAGTGATCATCAGATCATCCAAATTCAAAACAATATAAATACAAATTAAAATTATTCTTAATTATATTTTCATAACATCTTAAGACTATTGGAGTGAACATGGGAAAGACAAAGGTAGTTTATGCCTCTCTCATTTAAAAACAGATGTGACAGGCATTTTAGATATGATTTCTTAAGATATATAGGCTCTAGGGCAATCAATAAGTTTTTACCATTTCAATTCATATCAAACTCACAGAAATTCAATTTCAGTGTTCATGGCTACATATCACTATAGTAAGGTTTTATAACCATGGAAGAATTTTAAAATATTCTGCAATGACTACAAAAACTATCGATAGTTATTTATATTGCATAAGATATATATTTAAGGGTTCTTTCCATGCCTTAAAACTTGAGAACCTACAGAAGGAAAATATCAACTTGCAAAATCATAGGTCTGGAAAGGTCATTTCTCCATGGATCTCACTAATGTGTGTGGATATTTTAATTTTTATTTCTTCCTTCTATGTCCTCCTTATCTGTGTTGTGTCTCATGACTGTTCTGGATTGTCCCTTGCGGTAGGTTTCCTCTGCTACTTAGACATCCCTAGTCAATGCTCAGATACATTTAGTGGCCTGGCAGCTGGGGCTCCACAGCTGAGGGTATACCATTCTGACACACATCAAGAGGCTGAACTAAATTGATTTTTTTTAAAGATAAATTATTCTCATTGTAAACATTGCTAACAGATTAAACATAACGGTATTAGAAAGCTCGAGTTTAAAACTGATAGGCATAGAAAGAAAATTCAGTCCCTCATGGTCCCTTTTTAGTGTGTCTTATCAAAACCAAAGCTGGACAATGTAACTGAGAATGAACAAATGCTCCTTCTGATGAGTGTGAACTAAGCACCTTTTGAATGTCAAAGCAAAACATAAGCATGTGCACTAAATCTTTGAAATTTAAAATAAGGTCTGATGTTCCCAACACAGCTTTTTCTACTGCAATTTATCAAACCTCAGAACTGCTGGGTTTACATGCTTTTTCTGTCTGAATTTTTTCCCATGGAGGAAAAAATATTGCTCTTGAGATATTATAATAGCTACTGATTTAATAGGTCTGAATTTAATGTGATGGTACAGAAAATGTCTTGCTTAAGCTCAGCCTTTGGGACAGGAATAGACTTAATCACTTCAGTGATGAACAGTGGCACTGAGAAATTATCAAAAATTTAGCCTTATTTTATGCAGAATAATTGCAGAGATGGTCCTGCACCCTCCATTCAAGCAAAAACCACTTAGGGAGAAGGAGATTTAATATCTCAGCTACTTCAAATGTGACTGGCTGATACATGATACATAAATTGTCAGTTCTGAAAGAGACCTTTGCAAAGGTATTTTAATCTATGAATTTTTTTAATATAATGATAGAGTGATGTGCAGTTTTTCAGACAGAACTACATGTTAAAATAGTTTGCTATTATTTTTAAAAAAATAAAACCTTACAGAGAGGCAATTACCTAAACTGCAATTTTCTAAGCATATCTTCTTGTGACAGTGTTAAAGACTTATACATAGCTAAGGTTTTGAAAGGGCAATAGGATTCCACTGCCTAAAGTTCTCTTAGTAGTCTTTTCTTGTCACTTTATTAGCTCGTGTTCCCTTTAGTGACCTCCTGCCCTCAAATTAAAAGATTAATACAAATTTAGATTAATACAAATTTTTAAATAGTTTTGTTGCTTTCTGCCTTTGGCTATTAGTAAACCAACATTTTAATATTCACAGAACAACCAAGCATAAATTAACCTTTCTAAATTAAATGGTGTGTGGCTAACCAAATTTGAAAATGTTTCTACATAGATGTATGTAATAATGGTAATTTTCAATTTTCCAAACCTATTGTCAGCTCCTGAGAAATTTCAAGCAGCACAAAAGGGGAAGCATCTCTGACAACAGCTGAACTCTGTTTATATGTTCTTCCCACCTGAATGAGTCTATTAATCTGTGATTCATCCAAGTCTCAATTTTTTAGAATCAAATTGAAGTTAATTGGATGTAGCCAAATTGGAAAATCTTGTAAATTCAGGGACTTTTGGTGCCATTTTGAAGCACCACTAGGGGTCTCTGTGGGAGTGGGTGATTGAACAGAGAATCTCCCTCCTGAGAATGATGAATACAGCATAGAAAAAAAAAGCACGTAGTCTGGAAGAAGGGGATAGCAGGGTGATGGAGCTGTAGTCTAATGACTGTGATGCCCAGCTAAAGCCTGGTTATTCTTCTTGCATTTAAGTTCCATGAGAATTTTCAGATTCAATTTCAGAGGTGACAACAATCAAGATTCCTTTACTTTGTCAGAGATATAAAACCACCCATCACTATAATAGTATGTCTACCTTGCTTTCAGTAAGATTCTACAGTAACATATACACACACACAAAAAAAGGCAATGAACATACCATAACCAAAAAACTAGGAGACAATATTTGCTACATATAACAAAAAAGTTGAGACCACTAAAATACAAAGAGCCTCTACAAATCAATAAGAAAAAGGCAAACAACATAATAGAAAAATTAACAAAGGATATGTACAGGTAGCCCCCAGAAGAAAAAAATACAAGTGGTTAATATAAAGATTTGTAATTTTTCAACCTCACTAGGGATCAGGAAAATGTAACTTTCTATTATTTTTAATTTTAAGTAACAACTGTGTATAGATTTCTAATTAAATTTTTAATTATTTAAAGCCATAAGACTGTACATCCCCAGAAACAAAGCTTCAATATTTATAACCTTTATAACCTTGGATGTTTTTAGCAAAATTTTTGCCTGCTAGGAAAATACATTATATATTTGATTTTTAAAAAGAGGAGCATTTGAATGTGTAAGGTAATGAGCTTTCTAGTATTTCAGTTTATGTTACACTTAAGTTTTAGGTCATAAAGAATATTCACTTTGTCAGACTGAGTTTCACAAGTTCAATAGAATTGATTTTGTTCTTTAATGCAAAGTGAATTTTTATACCAATCCGAGTTTTTGACAAGATTGTAAACATAATTCCTTTTATCTTTTGATAGCAAATAGACTCTTAAATCAATTTAATTCAGCCTAGCTTTCTGTGGAGCTGCTATGAAAATAAAATGGTAAACTTAAACTGGAAGTGGGGTAAACTTTTCTCTAAACATGGATTTGCTGGTGGCATGTTTTTTCCTCTTTCCATAACCATTACAAATGCATATGTAAAACATAGGGAATTAAAATATTCTGAGGATCACTTACTCAACTTTCTTTGTCATAGGAAATAAGGCAACAGAAGGCCATGCATTTTATACAAATTACTCCACTGCATGTAGCAATGTTTATATGATGCTGAGCATCTCTTTAAACTACATGAATGTGAAACCTGGCCTGGTTAATAGCATGTTTATCACACTTTCCTCCAAAAGAGGCAGTTGTATCAGAGCCAAATATAACACCAAGTTGACATTTTCTTTGCAACAATTATACATTTTTTTGCTTGCAATATTCTGAGGGGCTTCTTCCATTGCTTCCATGTTGCTTGCTGATTGGGGAAAAAAATTCCGTGCACAAATGGAATTTAAAAAATACGTAAGCAGCAAATGTGAATGTGTGTCAGACAAACAGATTTCCAGCATCTTAGTGCTTGCTTCTAACAGCTTGGAAGTATAACTACAGGCCCAGTTTAATTTGGGTTTCAATGAAAATTCACTTGAATTCATATATGATCCATTTGTCTAATCATAGGCCCTTAAGGATGATGATGCTGAAACTGGACTGACTGATGGGGAAGAAAAAGAAGAACCCAAAGAAGAGGAGAAACTGGGAAAACTCCAATACTCGCTGGATTACGATTTCCAGAATAATCAGGTCTGAGGGGGGAAATGTCTTCTAATTCCATTACGTTTTCTGAAATTACCAAGTAGAAAGTGCAGCAAAATTCTTAACATATTTCATTTGCTGCAAGGGAAAAATGCAATTATCAAAGCTATTGATGAAATAATTTCTAAGTACAGGCAGTCCCCTACTTGCTAATTTAACTTCTGGTAATTAGAATTCACGGTATTCAACAGATTACATCTACTTATGGCACTTTCAGCAGGCAGACAGAATATAAATTAACTAGAAGCACTCAGTCTGCTTCTGAGAGCTCCCAGCCACAACCTTACCCCTCATCCTGAGCTGGAACAATCAAAGATGAAAAATTGACTACGGTCTATAGATTTTAAAGGCAGGGGTGCCTTATATAATATCATGATACTAAATGAAACTCTCATTGCTAATGAGATAGCAATTATAGAAAAATAGGAAGACCAGCTTTATTTCTACTTCCAATGAATACTGCCCCAAAAGTGACAAGGAACAGAAGGTAACAAAAACAAGCATTCTTGCTTCAATATCTCAGAAAGTCATGAGGTGCCAACTAGATGGATGATAATATTATCCACCATTTATTGACTGCCTGTTATAGAGATAGCTCAAAGATAACTGCTAAAAATCTTTCTACATTCAAAGATCTTCTAGGATCCATGTCATTGGTGAGGATGTTTCTTTACCTTCTGAATTGTTAAAAAAAAAAAAAAATTAAAAAGCTAGATAAGAATTAGTGGAATTGGCTATGTTAGAGTTCAAGTTCTTAAAAATCTGCAAGACATAGCCCTTCTCCAACTAGGGGAGTTTTAAATCTCTCCAGTTTGTTTTGATTCATTCATCTTTTTGGCCAAAAAAGAACAGATAAATGTAAAGTAAAGGCAATTACTACTAATGCAGCATGTGTTAATGATTTCCTGTTTGATGCAGAATGAATGATAAATGAATCAAACACTAATGTTCATCTTTGATAACTAACATCCAAAGTGAGTACCTCTGTGAGAGCTCTAAGTTCTAACAGTTGCAGAAATTCTGTGACTTATTTAGGAATTGACAGTTCAAATGTCTTCACTTTCTGAAGTTTCCAGAGGGTTTCTCATGAAGGACATATAAATATGCTCTGCTATATTGACAATAATTTTATGTGATTAGCTTCATTACAGACCTAGCTAGTTATTTCATAATACATTCTAGAAAGCTGCATATTGGGTTATATGTACGGATTTGTATAGGCTTATAAGTATATCATTTATAGTTAATTAAGTATAGCATTTGAGGTCATTTCTATCACTACTACCAAAATTTGAGCATTGAGACTGGATTGGGAGCAAAAATCTTATTATTGATATATTCTAGGAAAGGACACGGTTAATTTATGTTATCTTAACATATGTTTTCAAAAATTTACCCAACCTTTACATTTGCATCCAGTATTTTTCTCCTAATTTATCCTCCATTCATTTTTTCCAGTGGAAATCTAGTGATATCTCATCGTGGTCAGTCATGATTTTGAACTTTTAAATTAGCTTTAATTATTCTTTAGTATTTTTAAGAAAATAGCATTGAATTTTTTACTAACAACAAGCAAACTATCAAGTCTAAAAAGGTATTTCATTCTGAGAATCTAGAAGATTCTATCAGATGAAATTTGTTTAATATTATGCATTGATTTTTTCCAAATGTCCTGAGGTAACTTGATTTATAAGATGATTCCTATGAGAATCATAGGAAGATAAAGGCTAGAGAACTTCACAGATAAAGTTTTAATGAATATACACATTTGCTTACCAAAACTAAAAGATAACATTGAAACACTCTAATTGAGAAGCTCTCATGGTAGAGAGAAATGTGATATTTATCTCTTAGGTAGAAGTCAGAGAGAGGTTGGAAGAAGTAACTTCATTCTTTATTAACAAATATCCAAAAATCTCTAAAATATAATCATCTAGTTTTAAAGAGTTTAAACTATATCTCTAGTGTTTTCCCTGTCCAAAAGAAAATTGGTTACAAAAAGTGAGAATGAGGAAATAGAATCTTGCTTATTCCATTGCTAAAGGCAAATACCAATTTAGCAAACCAAGAGACAGACTGTTTGCTTTACTAATCATGTCTTTATAATCTGATGCCTATTTTAGCTATTCTTTGACCATCTGTGTGTGTTTTGTGTACCTACAATCTAGCACCCTTATTGCTACTGTTGTATGATGCTACCACAAAAAAGATATTAAAGCATTAAAATGGAAACAACATAATCATTCAGGGTATTGGTCCAGGTTAAAAACTGAGACAACTAGCCCAAATGCACTTAAAAACATGGTGGGTCAGTTTCACAGAAAATGGGTGTGACTTTATTTTTTTAAGAAGGTGAATTGCTTTTTCACACTATCAGCTAAAAATCACAGACTCAAATTTTCAGGCTCTGATGTGAAAACCTATGGTATGGCTGCATTTACTGAATAGTATATACCTTGAATAAAAAAACTCTACCTTTTTTTCCCATATGGATCTAAACCAGTCTTTTGACACAAAATCTCTGAAGGAAGAGTATCAATAATAGCCCATGTACACTGATCTTTTATTTTCAAAAATATTAATACCATAATGCTCTAATATTCTTAATAAAACTTAGGAATGTATCAATGAAAAAATAGACTTGAGGAAATGTAGATATATTTACTCTATTTGAAAAAAACAGAAGCATAGTTACTTAGCATTTAAAACATTTAACTCCATGTTGTATATTTAAACACAGAATTTAATAGATAATCATTCTACTGTAAGTTAAAATAAATGTAGCCAGCATACAAGTGAAAGTCAAACATAATAGAAACTGGAAGATCTTATTTTTTTTAATCTCAAAATGCTATGCAATTTCTAAGAAATTTCTATCTGGCTGGTATGACTGAGGCTTTGGTAAAGAATAAAAATTTCCTACTTTATAATTACTAACTAGTGATTGTTTAACAATTTATTTCCACTTACAAATCAGGCCCTGGAAAGAAAACAATGCACGAGGGCTTTTAGCAACTGGAAAGTTATTTGATTGCAACCCTTTTGCAAATATGAATTCCATATTTAACTGTAATCAGCAACCTTTTAAAAGCCTCTTTTGCACTTAAAATGAGGCCTCCCAGAGCCTGCATCTGTCATAATTGGGTTTCTGAAGACTTTATAGCTCACTTCATTTGCCCTCTGTGTTCAGATTCATAAGAGAATAGAAGTTTATTAAAAGCAAAGAGGAAGAGGGAGAAATCATGATATACAGCCTTGTGAACAAATTGATCTTTTCCAAAATGTCCACCAATGTCTGTGTGTGCTGTCTGCTGTCATTTATTTCAGCTGCTCGTAGGGATCATCCAAGCTGCTGAACTGCCTGCCTTAGACATGGGGGGCACATCTGATCCTTATGTGAAAGTGTTTCTGCTGCCTGATAAAAAGAAGAAATTTGAGACAAAAGTCCACCGAAAAACCCTTAATCCTGTCTTCAATGAGCAATTTACTTTCAAGGTATTTCTTTATATTTACTTGTAACTTTTCCTTTGTTGTTTTAGATAAAAGACTGATCTTATCCTGACACATACATACATAGACATGCACATGAATTCTTGTTCAGGGACTCACAATAATTCTATTCAGAATATCTGAAATTCTTATCTTTGGTCTAGTGAGGATTCTATAATGCATTTCAATGTGGTCAAAGTAGGATTCAGCTCAGTCATATCATTATGGAAAACGGACTGGAACATGATGAGGGTGTCATAGTCACATCTAAAAACTGAGGTTCCTCTATAAAATAAAGCCAAAGGAATGAAATCATCATTTGAGTTTCAAAGTTCCTGAAAATAGGTAAAACCCCAGTGTAATCACAGAATAAAGTAAGCTATGTTTCCAGTGCTTAAATAGTACACAAACAGATATTACTCTTGTTGCAAAATTCTGTGTGTGCAGGGGCAAAATTCTGTGTGTAAGCACTTTACAACCATTCTTCTTATCAATAAAAAGAATATGAACATATTGTTTTAGGGCATTTATAGCCTTTTTCCTTTACTCTAGGCTCTTCCCTGATGTTCTTCATCTTGTTGAGACACCTCAGTTGACAAACAATAGCAAAGAGATTCTGTCCATATAATAACTTGTCTATATAAAAACATGCCCTACAGGCCTCAGGGATCTTTGTAGCCCTTAGCTTGAAGTCATTCATAAAGACAATTCTTTGGTGAATATCTCTAATATGTGAAAAAATTTTAAATGCATTATCTAGAACAATACATTTCTTAAAAAAATGAAATGTCTGAACGTGCCAGCAGGCTGATTCAAAATCACCCCATCTATCAGCCAGGCTTAGCAACAGCATGTGCCTCATGTTGGCAAACATTCTGTTATGAAATAAATTTATGAAACTGAGGGCATGAGTCATTTTCTCAAACCTTGTTTTCAATTTTGTAAAGTAGCAGTGTCTTTATTCACTCTAAAATTTTTGAATTTTCAAGACAAAGTCCCTAACATATTATCAGTAATCTTATTTAAAATCTACAGTTTTTCTGTACCCAGTTAATTTAGAATAGCAGTAAAAAACATTCTGAAAATACCCAACTTATGAAGAGCTAATCACTGTGGTTGATATACCACAAAATATAAAAAGAAAAAATATTGCAAATAGTAATCACAATTGTTTCTCTTAACTATTTATTAATCTTAATTTAGGTTAGCTGTTTCTAACCAGAATTTAGTAAGCAAATTCTTAAATTATTTGAAATAATGTTATAGGGCCTTTTTTTGAGTTACCTGCATATATTTCTAAAAAAAAAATTGCTAATAATTTTATTAGTAATTTCTATGACTCTAAGAAGTATAATTATTGAAATTTTGAAATTCCCTATAAACTTTTATCAAGTTCCATTCAGGAAGGTTGGTCAAACTATAAATAAACCCGAAGTACAATGTATTTTGATATATTTAAGAAATATGCCAATTTTTCTAGATAACTGGTTAATTTCTTCAATAGACATTGTAAATTTCTCATCTTGAAATGCCAAGAGACAATATGATATAGGAATGGAACTATAAGAGAATTTAAAGTGGATAGGCTTTAGAATTCATTTAAATCCATTTAACATTAATTCAACATACCCCAAACTAAATTCATCATCTTTTTCCCATCCAAAATAAACTCTTATCTGAAGGAGCTACCAATCATTTAAACAATAAATATTTTTTAAGTGTCTACTCTGTGTTAGGTATTTTACATATATATTCATTCATCCTCAAAATAGTGCCCCATGAAGTAGGCACTATTATAGTATTATCGCAGCTTAATATATTAATAAGCTGAGGGTTATTCACTCACCTCAGATCCTTCAGCTGGAAAGTTAGGAAACCCAGGCCCAGGTCTTTCCGACCCTAAGCCCAGGTTTTTGACTAATGCCATTTCAGTACAATCATCAAAAAGTCTGGAGAGATTTTAGAAATATGATAAAATTTTTAAGGGTTTATTCCTACTCTAAATTTTTCTATGTCTTGCTTTGAAATTCAGCTCTTTGGAAGGATTTATTTTAAATTCCTTATAAAATGGAAAAAAGTATTATGCCTAGTTTTTAATCATAGTATTTTAATAAAATATTCAGATTCTAAACATATGATAAATAAATGACAGATAAAAACTCAGGAAACTAAAACTTCTTATATGTATATGGCCAAATATTCTTTCTTCTTCCCTCCTTAATATACAGAGTTAATTGAGAAATGTTTGCTGGAGCATAAGACAATCATTTACACTGATAAAATAATAGGAAGTGTATGAAAATTGATCAAACATTCAAGACAAGTCTAAACAATTTCTTAATTAGGCATTTCTACCCAGTTACTGAAGTGTAGCTTACTTGGATTGCATTGCTTTCCCTGAATATTAAAAATGTCACTAATCAACATCCCAACCCATAGCATCTGTCCCAGATATATTTGAACAGCTGGAGAATTCATCAGTTCTTGGCCTTCTGCCACCACTTGTCCTAACGTGTGTCATACCTAAGAATGAACTTCAAGATCCACATTATAATGCATCTCTGGTATTCAAAACATCAATTTTCTAGTCAGTTCTTGTCAATCAGTAAATTATTTTAGGGAGTAGGTGAGGCACTTGTGAATTTTGTTTGAATTCTTTCAGACTCCTAGCATAACTTTTAATAAATCATTGCTCCGTTAAACTGTAGCATTTAAATGGCTTGAAAGAGTTAATGGAACTTTTGAAACATCTGCCCCTCGGTAAGTTACATCAATATAACTTAAAACGATAGCAAAGTATTCTACAAGAAAGCCTTATTTATAGAGGCAAATGCAATTGGCTTGTTTATCTTTTATTAATCTTAAAGTATTTATAGCATGACTAATAGTAGGATCTATTATTAATAATACTAACTAATACTTCTAGAACTTTGGAATAAAGTGATAAATCACTATAAGTTCCCATTTTCTCTCAAGTAATTTAAGCCCTGAGCAGTTAGTCAAACAGTCTCAATTTAAGAAATAAGCTAAAGCAAAATTATCACCCTGTTCCGTTTATCTAACATAAAAAAGTAAACACTATGAACAAGTAACATGTTTTAAGCATTTTTGTGACCAGATATTTTATCCTCATCTCCTTTTATTTAGGTGCCGTACTCGGAATTAGGTGGCAAAACCCTGGTGATGGCTGTGTATGACTTTGATCGTTTCTCCAAGCATGACATCATTGGAGAATTTAAAGTCCCCATGAACACAGTGGATTTCGGCCATGTAACCGAGGAATGGCGTGATCTGCAAAGTGCTGAGAAGGAAGAGGTTAGAAATTATCATTTCTCATATCACAAGCTGTATTCACCAGTCGCTCATATAATAGCCCATTGAGAGATGTTCTTTACGAAGGGTGACGTGGGCCTCTATCTGTTATGTTAACAGCTGGCAAAATAGGGTCGGGGGGACTACGTAACCTTGTTAAAAAGTATTAAATATGTAGGTCTTCTGGGTGTTATTTGAAAAAAAGAGAGATTTGTGTACTGGGTCTATGAACAACTCCCCGGGACACACATATACACGTGCAGGAGAACTATTTCTACAAGCTTACAAAATGCCACACAAGCATACAACCTGCTTCTTTACAAAGACTGTGAAAAATCATCTTATTCCTCATATTTTTCCACAATCATTTTGTATTTTCTGCATAGGTTATATAGGTATTACATAGAAATAAAATGGCACTTTTTCCTTGATTATTTCTGTGTACCACAGTTCACTGTTTCTCCTGAGGATATCAGAGCAAGATGGGCAAAACACTAAATATAATTCACAAGGCCTGATATTAAATCCATTTTTTAAATGACTCACATTTTTATAGTACTCCACATATTGTTTTTTCTCAGTTTTAATAGGTTAGCCCAGTATTTTTCCGTGACTTAAAAAGGGAAGTTCAATATCTTTAGTGCATTTTAGCTACATAATGATCAGATCTATTTGATTATGCTATGCCTGCCTGGCACTAGCATTTTTCTCTGCAAACATTTCAGTAGGCCAATACCAGAAAAATCAGACAATTCCTAGCTTCTCCAAATTCCTAAAGCAACTCCTTTCCCAGGCACTTTTTTTTTTTTTTAAAGATGGTACATGTTCTTTTTAGTTTCTGTAGCTTATCTGCCCCAGAGTAAGGAAAAGTTTATTTCTTTCTCACATCCACCATTGCAGGGGGGAAACCCTGCTCCACAACTTGCCCCTTCTCCAGCCCCGCCCTTCTCAATGAAAACCATGCTTTCTAAAGTGCATTCTGCAGCCAGAAGTGCTGGTGGGGCAGAAGGGGTAAGGGGGAGAGGTTTATTCAAAGAAGTTTGGGAAATGCTGTATGCTTTGCCTCCTTCTTGGAAATCTGCAGCACACATTAGCATATTAAGGGCTCTGATAAGTCTTACAGGTTACAGATCTGTTTAGCTTGATAGAACCTAGAGTTTCCCCAAATACTTGGCCACCA
This sequence comes from Cheirogaleus medius, assembly GCA_008086735.1. NCBI lineage: Eukaryota > Metazoa > Chordata > Mammalia > Primates > Cheirogaleidae > Cheirogaleus > Cheirogaleus medius. The sequence continues at coordinate 2,671,515 of VBSM01003169.1, forward strand.
GTCAGGCCTATTAGTGTCCAGTAAATTAGCATATCCCAGATGTGCTTTGGAAAAAGCTGCATGGCAAAGTACACATGCGCTTCATCCAGAGATGTCCTCAAGGCTCCCGATCGTTCCCAGGCACTTTCTAAGTCCTGACATGTAGCTATAATTACTCAAGGGATTGCAAACGGTCTCAGTTATTTAGGATCACCAGATCCCTAGGATTCCATACGATGTAGTCACTTTGGGGTTACCAGGAAGATCAGAGAGAGAATAATAAAGGCTTCAGAGAAACTCAACCAAGCCCATCACCTGGGAATCCTCTTAGCCCAAAGTTTTCTGTGACTAATCTGAAGCTACCAACTTCATACCCCCTATATGATGAAGTGAGGTTTTAGAATAGGCTTGTTAATTGCTATGCTGACATTAGATTTTGTTTGTGCTCTAAATTCATCATCTGGTTCATCATCTAAATTCGTTATTTGGTTGTACAAATAGGAATCAAAATTACTTAAGGTCTGCTTTGGAATCTAGAAATGAAACCACTAATCATAGCAGGTTATTCAGTTATAGACTTGGATTTAAACAGCTTAAATCAGACCCACTGAGATCCACCTTTGTGATTTTGGTAGAATGGGGTAAAGTTTTGTTGCCAGAAAGTTGATAACTATAAAAGTCATAAGATGATGAAGCAATTGTGTAAGTTAAAGGACTGTGTGTTATTTTAGTGATCAGTTAATGTGCAAGCAATTTAGAAAGAAATAGGAAAGAGCATGGCCAGTGTGAGAGCCTCCTCTGGAAGTTACTAAGCACACGTTCCAAATGGAGGGGGTATGGGAGAGAGAAGCTGGGCCAGGAAGGTTCACAACAGCACATGGCTCTCACTATTATTCTATCTTCAGGTAGAAACATCACTGGTGAGTTTCCATTGAGCTTAATAACATTCCTCAAATTAACACAATCAAAGCCACCTTACTGGTTTAGGTTCAGGTTCACTGGACAGTTGTTGTGGTTTTTTTTCTTAGCGATACATGATTGACTACTCCCTTCATCTACCTCCTCACCTTCTAACAGATGAAGGTGGAATTGGACCTTGGAGACAGCTCAAACTTTCTCTTTGATTTCTTTAAAACAGATCTGAATTGAGAGATGGATACATATAAAACTATTAATTTTCTTTTTTCTTTCTCAGTATTTGGTCTCAAAATCATCCTTTCTGATCAGTATATACAGTTCTTCCATTTGCAAAAGGCTACTGATATGTATAGCCTCAGGCTATCTATGTTGAAGTTTTGAGATTTTTTTCTTTTTAATCAAATAATAATTATATCACCAACAAGTCAAAGCTGAAACCAACCTTTATACTTTCAGAATAATCCATTCATTTAATACTTTGACTTAATTATTTCAATTTACAATCAACAGCTATGTCTCCATTTTTCTCTTTTTAAAAATTGTATTTATGACCATTTTAGAAATAGTCTCAGTTCCACACCCCAGCATCAGGTTCCTCAAAGGACTTAGACCCTTTTTATTTTATTCATTTTGTTTCTATTTTTAATTTATTTTCATCCTCATGCTTTCCACTACTGCTTCTTATTTCTAAAAACAGCGTAAGAAATAGATAGTTCCAGAAAACGACTGAGCTGAGCTGTTTTTAAATAACATTCTGCTCTGATATGCTACCAGCTTTCATGACTTGACCAGTACTATTTTATCTCCATTAGAGAATAAATCTATCACCTCTGCTTTGTGTGGAATTCAGTAAAGAGTGATTTTTAAATGAGATTCTGTAACCCAGTGTAAATGGAAAAAAAATTGATTGCTGAATTAAAACAAAGTTGGGACATAATTTAATTAGTACCCAAGCAGAAAGAAAGAGAAACTACTTAATGGAAAATCAATTTTGCAAAAAAATTTCACATTTTTAAGCCTAATTAGAAAAACATTTACTTCACAGAAAAGCATTTGGAGAATACATATTCAATCAAATAGCAAAAGTTTTTTTAGCTTCCAATGGTCAATTACTGGATATTTCTTCAGAATGGGTTAAAGCTATTATTCCATATGGCATCTTTAATGCCCAAGGATCATGAAAGAACTGATATTTTTTTCTAAGTACATTTAGCACTCAGATGGTAACTTAAGATCTCTGAGAATCGCCACCTAACAAATCAGTGCCCTCATTGGAAATCCTTATAAAGGTTAATTGCTAGAACTTTAAAGCCTGGATGCAAACAAGAACCTTCCTTGTCATTCACAATCTCTCAGATTTGAGAAATATAAAAAGACCTTCATTTACATCCATAGCACTCCAGGAAGGTATACTTGTTTTTGTTTACTTGTTCATTGTCTGTCTTCCCCACCAGACTGCAAGCTCCACCCAGGCAGCAGCCATATCTGTTGTTCCCCACTGTACAACAATATCTTTGTTAATAATAGTAATTGTGTTATTTTACAAATGAAGCCTGAAGTATTCTAAAGCCTCTAAAATGTCTTAGCACTGAACACTGAAAATAGTACCTTTTTGGGTTTTTTCAGTATGTTTCTTTAAACACAGAAGCAGTATAGATGCTTAGCAAAATCATTATTATTGTTTTTATTGAAGGTCTTGAAAGTAATAGATTTTCTCTCTTTTTTTTTTTATTGGTAAAGGCTTATTTAGTGTTTTTCTCTCCCTAGCCCTCTTTTTAAGCTTGTTTCCATCATGCACATAGAGCTTAGAGGTTAGGTTAATTTAACTTTTATTTAAAGACTTAGGTAAAGCAATTATGTAAGTCTCTGCTTACAATGTATAAATTAACCCAGAGGAAAATAGGGAAGAATCAGTTCTAAGGAGAATTCAAAAAATTGAAACAAAATCTAAGTTTATCATATCTAGAATATTTGTTAGTCAAATTTAAAATATGGTAGCTATGGTTTAGTAATATTGAATTATTTTATAGTATACTAAAACTGTAATATATCTTCATGTACTTAGTATCTATGTGTCCATTTTATGGGACTTGGAATATGTTGATTTCCCTTTAAACTAATATAGAAGTATAGATACATTTGATTATGGTATGTTTTTGGCCACAGCTATAGTTTACTTGAATCTGAGTCTTTGGTCAGAATTTCAATCACCAATTATAACTGCATTCTTAGGAATAATAAATATTATCCACTTAATGATGTGGTTTTTAAAAACATCATAGGAAAAAGAAAATAACTTGAGATCTCTCTCTAGTGTGTAATTTAATTGCCTTTCTAGTTAAAAAGGCTTTTCAGGTACAGGCAGAAAAAATCCAAATTTTCACTTTAGAGATTCTAAACAAAAATTTAGTATTTTTTATTGTGAATTCCCTAGAAAAGTAATATATATTAGACTCTAAAGCATGAATTAAATGAAGGGGAGAAACTCTGGGAATTTTCAAAATGCCCTTTGACTATCTCCCATTGCTCTCCCATTGTCAGACTCTAACCTACCGCACATTCCTTCCCCTTCACAGCTGTAACCACCCAAAGGCCCGTGTTCACAGCCTGGCCTCTGTATTTCCAAAGTTCATCTTCATTAGAGTTTAACCTTCTGTACCTAAGCTATAAACACAGAGAATAGCTACCATTTCTTGAGCATCCACAGTTAGGCAAACAAAAAATAATTCTTATAACATTCTTCAAAATTGGCATTATTAAATCTTGTCTATAAAACAGGGGAGAAAGAGACCTAAGACCCAGGAAAGTTTAAGTACTTTGTCCAAGTTCACACAAGCAATGCCAGAACTAAAATTCAAACACAGGGCTGAAGCCCACACTCTCTATTTTATCATACCATCTGCTTTAAACAGTCTCTCTTGGTCTTTTCAGGCCTAAAATGTAGCTATAAATTACATTGCAATGTAAAATCCCGATGCCCACTAGTTTTTCTCTTCATATCCTCCTTGTACATATTAGATCATGTAATTTGCCCAGTGCCACCCAGAAAATAAGCAACAGAGCGAGAATTTAGACCTAGCTCCCAAACTCACTTTCTCTACTCTGCCATCTTGCCCTTTAGTTGACTAATGCTCAGTGAGCGCAAGGATATTGTCTGTTTTATTTACCTTCTTATCCTCAGTACCTTCTTATCCTGTGCTTGGATGTTAAGCATCCAAAGTGCTTAAATAAATATTTTCAAGTAAATTGGTTGAACAAATTAGAATAAGAATTTTTTTTAATTTTTATTGTAATAGATTATGGGGTACAAGTTGAATTCCTTTACATATCTATATTGTACATCAGTAGAGTCTGAGCTTTTGGTGTACCCATCACCCAAGTAGTATACATTGCACACTATTGCTTTAACAAACATGTTTCATAAATCATATCACCTTCAAGAAAGTCATATTTGAAGGACACACGATTATTTCAGTCACACTGCTTACATGGTAGCTCAAAATACTTTTCATTTCCAGCCTCTCTCTCCAAATATCTTTCTCAGTGTACAATACATTCTTTTGTCTGACTTCAATAATGGCTTGTCTTTAAAAGGCAAATTTCATTAAAATGGCCATAAACAATTTAGGGTCAAGTATAGAATATTAGTTGATGATCCAATTGGATTAAACAGTTTTAGTTACTATGACAGTTAAGATGGATGTTCTTGTGAGGCTTACTAATGTTTTGAGCATTGGATTTTGTTACACTCAGTGCTAAGGAAATCTAATTGTTTTAATAAAAACCAATGTAGTTTTTCTTTTCATCCAAAGAATAAAAGGAGGGAGAGTTTTCAGTTGAATTTTATATAAAACACAGCAAAGTGGTTTAGAAGCATTGCTTTCACATGTATAGGTTGGCAGAGAAGACAGTAAGGAGTAGAAGTTGACATGGGAGCAAATAGAAAACAAAAGAAGAATGAGAAAAAATGATATAGACAAGAGAAATCTCATCTACATCTGGTTTTCCATATTATTGAAATGGTGATGAGATTTTGAGTGGGAAGCAATGTGATCAATGCAGGAGAATGCCTTTTTCTGTTTTCCACACATTTGCACCTTTTAAAATGTAATCTTTTTTGTTGATTTCATCATATGTTTTGAAGCAATTTTTGTATTATCTTGTTTGTGAATCTTCAAATTGAACGTTTTTACCTTCTGTCTTACTCCTACCTACCTTTGAGCAGGCCAAATGTTTGTACTATGAAATCTTTAATCCATTACAATCTGTTACTCCGCAATTAGATGAAATGTCAGTAATTGAGTCGTACTAGCTGTACTACAGAATAAGGGAGGAGAATGAGGTCTTGCTAAAAAACAAGAGCTTAAATAATTAAAGGATGAAAGGGAGAGAGAGAGCATACACAGACATCCAAACTCACTTGCTTTAAAAATGATTAAATTTTTCCAATTATGAACAAGAGCCCTTAAATACTGCAAATTAATTTTATTTAGTCGACATATATTTATTAAGCCCCTTTTATAAGCAATATATTTCTGAGAATATAATGGTGAATAAGATAGACTCATTAAGCTTATTCAATTATAAATTAATAAGTGAGACAGAATTGCAGGGTAGATCAAAGCTCTGTCCTTGAACTCAACCTATGTGACTCACCATGACTCCACTTACTACTGGTGTGTCCTTGAGCTCATCACTCATCCTTCCATAAAATGGGATTAATATTACTCACCTCCATGAGTATAATACACTTAGAATAATACTTGGCACCAGATAAACTCAAATATTATTTTTGATATTGAAAACAATGATCAGAGCCCTTATTTCCTTGCCAGCTGACAAGGCATTGCTCTGACCACTAGACTTATATCTTTCCTTTTGTGAGTAAACTAAGACATCCTAGGTATTCAGAGTACATTATTATACATGGTTTTGATGAAAGGGGAGATGTCTGAGCCTAGATCTTATGTGCGAGAATCTGTAGGGTGTGAAAAGCTCTCACAAAGGCCATCCCAGGGTAATGCTCAGCATATGTGAGTGGAAGATGGCACTAACACGGTCTGACCCCCATAACCATGCACCAATGGACTCCTATAAGCTCTGACACCACAGAAAGTAACTCAAGGTTTCAGGCTCTGCTAAAATCAAAAAGACGACAACAACAACAACTATTGGCAAAGATGTGAAAAAATTGGAAATCATACATTATTAGTAGAAACGTAAAATGAGGTAGCCACTTTGAAAAACAGTCTAACAGTTCCTCAAAATGTTACATAAAGTCACCATGTTACCCAGCAATTCTTCTAGATATACGCACAAGAAAAATGGAAACACATACACACAGAAATGTACAAGAATGTAACAGCATTTTCATAATAGCCAAAAAGTATAAACAACCTAAATGTTCATCAACTGATTAATGGATAAACAAAATGTGGTACATCCATACAATAGAAAATGATTCAGCCATAAGAAGGAATTGAGTACTGATATATGCTACAACATTAATGAACCAGATAGGCAAATCTACAGACAGAAAGAAGATTAGTGGTTGCCTAAGACTAGGGGTTGGGTAGGGCAATGGGGAACGACAGGTAATGGGTATGGAATTTCTTTTTGGAGTGATGAATGTACTCTAAAATTATAGTAGGGATGGTTACATAACCTAGTGAATATACTAAAATCCACCAAATTATCCACTTCAAATTGGTAAATTTTATGGTGTGTGAATTATTCCTCAAAGCTGTTTTTTAAAAAAGTTTCAGGCACTAAAATCCTAAAGGGCCTCATTTGGAACAGCACTCAGGTGTGCTGGGAATGTCTTTCCTAATAGTGTTTCAAAAGTTTTGGAGTATATCTTGAAAATATTCTAGTCTCTTTAAATCAGGGCACTTGTCTCCTTATTATCACTTTTCTTGATATAAGGGCAGTACCAAGATCCCCTTCTTTAGGGATGAGGAACACAAGCTTAAGCTATATGCTAGTCAATAGGAACTCAAGACTTAAACATCAGTTTTTCTGATTCCAGAGCTATTTTCTACTAGAGCCTACTCTTCTTTAGGGTAAGAAGCTCTAGGCTTAATTCTCTTGGTATAAAAGCACAGTTCCAAATATGAGAACTACTTCTTTTTGTCTTCATACTGAAGCTTCTCAGAGGTTCCCATAGTCATTTAATTGCTCTTTTCTGGACCTTTTTGAGAAACATCATGCCTTTTATAACTGAGATAAAATTAACATGCACAGAAGTGTACAGTCCAATGAGTCTTGACAGTTGTATACACCAGTGTAACCACCACTCCAATCCAGTTACAGAACATGTCTTACCCCTAAAAAGTCCCTCATGCTTCTTTCCAATCCCCAGGTAAACTCTGTTCTGATTTTTTTCATCGTAGGTTAGTTTGCCTATTGTTTAACTACATATACAGGGAATACTACTATTTTGTGTCTAGCTTCTTTTGCCCGATATGATGTTTTGGAGATTGTTACACGCAGCAGCATTTCACTTTTTATTGCTGAGTGGCATTCTGTTGTACGAATATATCAAAACTTGTTTATCCATTTTCCTGTTGATGGACTTTTGGGTTATTTCCAGTTTGGGGTTATTATAAATAAAGCTGTTATAAATATACATGTACAGCTTTTTATGGACACACGTTTTCATCTCTCCTGGAATTGCTGGTTTATACCTTGCTTCTTTAAAGCTAAAATAAATGACCAGGACCTCAGGTAGTAATGCATATGGAAATGTGTTGCAATTCCTACCGTGTAGGATTCAATCATGTTTTCTTCTCATTCTCACTAGCCTTCCAGATGATGCTCAGAACCACCTTAATCTTGGTGTATTGTCTATCCTGTACCATACAGTTGATACCTCATCACATACATTCTTATTCTCTAAGTGGGGGTGCATAGCCACATAATGCTGTTAGCAAAATAGATGTCTTGTTTACCTGTATGGTTGTCATGACAGAGTATAAGCTCAAATGAGTATAGAACTCAAAGTCCATATCCCATAAACTCTCAGTCTCATTTCCCCATACATAAAACACTATTGAAAAACATAAAATAGATTATGTACTTACATGTTTGAAATTTAAAAGTTATTTTTCAAGCTCAGGTCTGTTTAATACCAAATGAATTCTTAAACAAACAATTAGATACATCGAGCAGCTGTTCACTTTCTCTATTTTAAGGGAGAGAAACAATCCATCCTTTCATGGACCATTTAAAGGCTTTAGGAGTATTTTTTTTTTTCTCTCTGTAAGGGCCAGTGACAGTCTCAATGTTTTTATCACCACTCCTTTCTAACTTTCCCAGATTTCCGGTGCCCAAAGGCAAAGTGGAATGGGCCCTAAGCTTTTTTTCTGAAAGCTGATGGGAGAATTCCCTGTTGGTCTACTTTGTACACAGCAACTACGGGCACTCGCTGTCTCCCTGCAAGCCTTATCTCCTCTTTTCTTACTTTTTGCTTGTCTATAAATGTCCCCCAAATCATTAATAATGTGCGATTATTTTCCCCCTGAGACTGGCCACAGCAGGATGGAGAACTGGAGACGTGTGGAAGGGTACTCACTGGGGCGTGCTGCTCCCGGGCTTTGGGAGCTGGCGACTCGGGCCTGGAGAACACGGCAGAGCCCTGAGCAGTGGGCGGACCCAGAGCACAGCGAATCCAGCCTGGGCCAAACCAGCCACTAACAACTTTAAAATGCTTCCAGGGCAATGTTGTTAGAGGTGACTGCTTTTATCTTTGAAGAAGACCCTGTTTTCAACATTCTTTCTGAAACTACCTCCTACATTGGTATTTTTTTTATGTGGAACGTAATTAGTTTAAATGCAAGAACAAATTTCTGGACCCCGAACAACACTGGAACTCAGACATGAGCATTTGGGAGTGCAGAAGGCCCCACATATGATTCTAGCAGAGGACAGACAGGAAAATTTGAAAATACGTCTAGTCAAGTCTTCTCATTCTCTAAGCTACAGTCTGGAATGTGGTCAGAGGTTGCTGTTTACCAGAAGTTAACCAACGCTCTTTAGTTTATTATTTCTATGTGAATAAATCAATATTCTGACAAGGTACTTCCCTGAATTTTTGCTTTCTGCTGATGTTTTAAAGAGAGGAGGAAAAAAATGTATTTCAGGAACCAACAGTGTCAGGAATAGTCTGTTGTTAATTGTATTTCAGTGTCAAAAAATTAAAAGAGAGGGAGAGAGTAGAATACCAAAATAGGTAAAGAGTCTAGAGATTTATGTTTTGATTTTAGGACATATTTTTGGATAGCCAAAGTCACAGACAGGGATTGCAAAAAGCAGCCTTTGAAATGCCTGCCTGATAGAAAATCAACATCAATGTTTAACTTAGAATCTGAGGAAAGATGCATGCTTCTTTTTAAGGTCATTGACTTTCTAAGCAGTATCATACTGATATTTTGTTTATATTAGGCCATGTTTGAAAATGACAGAAAGACTGTGGACCTAAGTGTCACAGTACTACTGCCTAATTTTAGTTAAATATATATATATATATATATGCTCTCTTTTACCTAGAAAATCAAGTATAGTGCAAATTTACCTTTAACCACGTTTAAGCTCACATCTACTGAGTGCCTGTAAAACTCAGGCACTGTGCTGGGTGCGTAACTCATTTATTCATCACAACACCACTATGGGGTAGACATCATTATTCTCCCCAATTTATGGACAAAGAGGCTAAAACCCAGAGAAGTTGGAATTGCATGTGGCCACATAGCTAATTGTAGGAAGGCTAGGATTCCAAATTTTATGTGATTCCAAAGGTTCTTATCTATCATGATAAATTGCCCCCAAGAAAGAGGTTACAGGGCCTGTGCTAGGGATAATGCTTTAGTTTGCAAACATGTGCACTCACCCTGTAGGCTGTATGTTTCCCTTACTCCCAACACTTCTGCTAACCCACACTATGCAAAAGGAGGGCTACAACAGCCTGCCTCAATTCCTTAACACTCCCTGTTCCCAAGTCTCTCAGCTGCTTTCAAGATTTCTGGGTCACTCTTTCCATGATATAGATATACATGAAAGACCCCACGTAAGATTCAGACTCTGTTTTCAAGTCCCTCTATTCCCTATCCTCTGGTTTCTTTCATTCCATTACATTGCACATTCCTGGAAGGAGGAAATAATTATTTCCATCTCTTTCATCACCTTCCCTCATACCAGGTATAATAAGGAACATGGAGTAGAACATCCCAAATTGTAATTATACCTAAAACACCAACCATTGATGAAGTGTGTATTTTAATGTTCTCCAAGTAGCATTTAATTAGGTACACTTGAATATAAATTTCTTTGCAAAGCAAAATATTTTTGTATGCTTAGGTCTTCTAAGCCCATGTTTCATAATGCAATAGAGGAAGCTCCTTATTAGAACCCTTTAGCAGAAATGAGAGAGTGATCTGTGAAGAACTGCCCAATTTTTTGTCATTATGAAAAATTTTAAAGAGCAATAAAGCTGCCAAAAATGAATAGTTCCCCTATAAAGTACTACAATTTGAAGTATGGCACTGACCATCCTCCTAGATCTCCATTTCAAAACCCTACCTCTTATGAAAGAGGGGAAAAGCAGAAGAGCAAAAGCACACACTACATCTTACAAAACCAGATAATTACTAAACGCATGTCATTTTGTCCCCAATTTATCCTTTCTTGAAATCCAAATATTTAATCATTTGAAGAATAAATTACAGCATTTCTGCCTGGAGGCTTTCTTGTCATCTTTATAGGAATTATTTCAACCAATTTTATATACAACTTAGCTAAACTTTGAAACACTTTCTATGTCGGGTCTGAATTTTGCAGCATAACTGGCCTTTATTAAAATGAGTGGCTGTTGTCGTTTTTGGTTATGACTTTCAAAACTTCCTATCAGCTAGTGCTGGACCTGGTTTCCTGCACCAACAGCACCCTCTCAGGTGACTGCTGGAGACCTTAATTCCACCACCACAAACCCCAAACCTCTCCTATGTGCTGGCTTGCGTGCCCTCCTCAGAACTTTCCTAATTTTGTGATTCTAATTGCTGGTCAATCCCCTTGGGGAGAAAAACAATTGACAAATTTAATTGAAATCTGAAATAATTAAATACACTAGTTCAATGAAACCCTACAAACTATGCTATATTATTAAGCCAAATTTGCAAATGAGGAAACTGAAACTCACAGAGGCTAAGAAACTTGGCCGAAATCACCTAACTAGCAAGCAATATCCAGAAATTCAAATCAAAGATTTGCTTTATTCCAAAGTCCTGAATGTTTATGGCAGCATAATTCACAATCGCAAAGATGTGGAAACAACCCAAATGTCCATCGATACAGGAGTGGAGTAATAAAATGTGGTATATGTATACTGTGGAGTACTACTCAGCCATGAAAAATATGGTGAACTAATACCCTTTGTAACAACTTGGATGGAACTGAAGACCATTCTTCTAAGTGAAGTATTGCAAGAATGGAAAAACAAACACCACATGTACTCACTATTAAACTGGAACTAATCGGTCAGCACTCACATGCACATACAGTAGTAAAACTCAGTGGAAACCAAGCAGGTGGGACAGGGGAGGAGGGGACAAATTCACACCTAACAAGTATAATGCATGCTATCCTGGTAATGGGTACACTTACAACTTTGACTCAGATGGCACAAAAGCAATGCATGTAATCAAAATGTACCCCCATAATACGTCACATTTGAAGCTCAGACTTTGGGGGGGGCAATGGCATAATTTGAAACCTTAAAATTTGTACCCCCATAATATGCTGAAATAAAAAAAAAGAACAAAAAGAAAATACAGTGTCTCTAGAACAAAGTACAGGCATATTTACTGCCCATTTAAAAAGATTCAGATTCCCTAAACTCAGGGCTCCTCTCCTAAAACACAGTCCAGAGTATGTGCAGGCATCCATCTGGGCCCACCTGCATCGCCATCATGGGATTTGGGCAGAGAAAACTGACACAAATATGCTGCTAATGCTGTGGAATGAGCAATAAAGTCCTTTGTCTCTGACTTAAAAAAAAATTTCATTAGAGAATGGACGTCATGTGAAATTTCTGGCATTTGGATTTCAAAAAATGTTCAAGTAGAAGGGACCCTGGTAATTAACTTATGAAAGAAATGTAGCACGTTTCTCTCTTAACAAACGGATTGAGAGTTTTCCTAAAGAAGTTATCGGGATCAGAAAGATGCCTATTCAAATAATACACAGGCAGTGTGAATTCCAGTTCTTCTCTTGATGTCATAGAGGAAAGGAAATTATTTATCCCAGCAACTGCTGCTCTATAGACAACAGAACTGAACCTCAGAATAGAAGAGAGACGGGACATAGCTGAATTTTAACTGGGCTGATTTTGGCCAGGGCAGCGGTTTTGGGTATTAGGTTTGAGTCTGAGCCAAGTATTCACCAGGATGTGCTGTACAAATCGCTAGGAGATAAATTGATGAAAAAACCCAGTACACAATCACAAGGATCAAACCTTCTTTCAGATCCTCATGTTCAGTACATAATGAATTTGGTGCCCTGGGCTAGAACTTAAGTAACTGGGAGCAGAAACTGGTTCATCATGTGTAATTTCTACAGGAAGATAATGCTTGAGACGTTGTGTGATCTCCTGTAAGTGGAGCACAGAGCCACTTGCCCTGCCATTAGTTAGAGTGCCTGGCTGAAAGGAGGGATGCTGAGGTTGGGAGCATAACAAGGGGACTGCAGTCGCTTGCTTCTTTTAGGCCTCCATGGGGTGACTTGCCATTTCCTACCACCCTTCCTAGTCTCAGTCTACTAGCCTGGCCCATGTTTTCTGAGAAAATGCTTCAGTACGCCTCCTTTCCAGATGAAATCACATATACTTGACTTCAGAACTGAGAACAAATGATTCTTCCTAAGTGCAAGTTCTGGCATCCCTAAGCAAAAATTTTGTAAATGATAAGCTAAAATCTTCCATAGAGATTAAGACATAACTTATTCAAACATATTCTGAGATGAGGACACTTGAGGACTCATCTCTCCTCAAATGGAAACTGCTACCGACATCATCTGTGCCTTTTCCTTCCTTTTGAAAAACTCTGAGATTTCTTACTTAAAAGCCTGCAACTGTTCGCATTACCTTTCATGTGCCATATATTTCAACCTTTATTAGTTCATATTTGTCCCCCAAAATGTATGTCATTAGACAAGTGATGGGTTTTAGATTTACATGATCTTTGTTCTTATGAGTGTATCAGTGAATATTATTAAAATTGCTTCACATTTGCAGGGTACTTTCATGTGCTCTAGAAGCCACGGGAACCAAGCCCCATGTTTCTGAACCAAATTCTCTCTTCCCTCAAACCTCAGGGATTAGGAATCTCTTAGTTTCCAATCTGATTTGTTCTCTTAAATTAGAAGAATCAGAGTCTCTTTCTTGGAATGAGAGAACTCAGTAATGAGTATAAGGTATAAAACATTAATAAGGTTTACCATTTAATTACCATCAATAAGGTATAAAACATCCATTTGAGACAGCTTAGAATGACTTTCTGAAGATATGGTAATCCAAATAAAAAGAAAGGCATTTAAATGTGGGAGGAAAAATTAAACCCAGTAAGACCCTCCTGGAAGTGTTAAAATGTTGAAACAGATATCTAGAAGAGCCTACCTCTCCGGAGGATTTTTAAAAATAAGAATTGGGGCATGGATTTGTAGTCCTGCTTCAAGGTAAGGGAATAGACAAGGTGATCTCTCGTGGGATCTAACAGCCCTGTGATTCATCAAAGAAGGTATTTAAAAAGCAAAGCCATGGGAGAAGAGGAGCAGTAGCATCAATCTAAATCAAGCCTTACATGCACTTTCTCTTTTTTCCCCACTTCTAATCTCTCCCTGCATTTTCATAAGACCCATCACAGTAGGACATACCCTCTACAATTACTTTGACAAACAATAACAGTACTTGGATTTTTAGTGTCTTCCAAAGTAAGCCACTTTTGACAGTGAAAAATAGAGGAAACTGAATCCTGACGCTGTGAACTACAATGATAGATTTGGGGAGCGGATTTACCTGAGTGGGTTTCCATATATCAGCCCTGGCTGACTTTCTTGGGAAAGTGCCTACAGGCAGCAAACTCTCAGTGGAAAGTTAGATAAATATAATACAAACAAAAGTCATATCATACTGACTTTCTTACCAGGTACCTTGTAAAAAAGGTACAAAGTTTTAAAAAAAATTATTTTGATGAAGATTACTTAACACCAAAAAATTCAGTCCAGAGATGTGAAATTTCACATTATAAAGAATTATCATAAATAGAAACACTAACCAACTAGCCTCTGGCTGTCATAAACTACTATAGATACTCATATACATGGATGCCAACTTACTCCAATTTATAATTTTACACATTAAAATAGGCTTTGTGTTCAATAATGAAATGTCTACTTATACTATGACTTAATGGAATATTAGATAGACATTAGACATAATTATATGGGAAAATGCTTTAGCATGTTAAGTGGAAAAAGCAGAATATAAAATTATATAAATTACATATGCTTTTATGGAGGGTTTTTAAAGTATTTACATATGTATAAACACAATTTGGGAATCTATGAAATGAGAATAATTATCTTAGGATGCTAAGATTTTGGTGTTTTTGGTCTCATTCTTAATACACATAAATATAAATGCATACATACACACAAATATATACTTGATATAAATGACCATCCTTTGAAAATTCAGTTCAGTAATGTTATGGTTTCAGACCATCAGTGCTTTGCTGTGAGTTATAAGGAAAAAGGACTAAACCCACATGATCCCTTCTTCATTCCCTTTTCTCCTCTCAAGACGCCTGCCGGCAGGAATACACACACATTGCATGGGTTTCCGATTTAACTTAGATCTATCTCTTGTAAGTTTTTCTTTTCCTTTTTCCAAAGTAGTTTGCCCCAGAAATTATGCACTAGATTATTCAAGAAAAGCATTTAATATTTGCCTTTAAAAAATTAGAAAATAGGAAGGTCAAAATGGATTAGCATTTAAATATAAGACCCAGAACACACCTGTGGTGTATCTGTGGGGTTTCAGATATGATGGATCATATATATCTTATATTGCCACAAAACAGAGAAATTTGGAAAGAGCTAAGAAAAGCTATGTTGCTAGAATAAAATCATGACTGGCAAAGAAAAGGTTTTTTGGTGAATTTTCCATGCCTTATAAGGAATGAGGCAAAATAAATAGAGACTTAAAACCCTGGGTTAATGCAGCTGCAAATATATTGTTAAAAGGCTTTCAACACCTTTAAGATACCATCAGACAATGATATACAGAATACTTTCTTGAATCATTTTTTAAACTTGCATTTCTAATGCCAGCTGAGCTCTATTGTAAGTAGCCATCAAATTTTTATTCCCTTCTCCTGGTCACCCTAAGCAAACTCTTTGGTGGTTGGCAAGTTTGCTCTATTGCAATAAAACCTGGTAGCTTTTGAATATTCTGCTATAATATATGAGTCCCACTGATATATCTTCCCAGGAAAAGCGTAGGAGTTAAAGGGAGGCTGAACCATCCGTTTATTTAAACAAGACCTTTGGCTTGCTTCTCGTAGCTAAGGAGATTTGACTCTCTAGATTGCCTACCAGAAGCTGAGGGAGTGACACTTGCCAGTATTCACTGTGTCACTTTTTATTTTTTATTTATTTATTTATTTATTTTTGAGACAGAGTCTCGTTCTGTTGCCCGGGCTAGAGTACTGTGGCGTAAGCCTAGCTCACAGCAACCTCAAACTCCTGGGGGCTAAGCAATCCTTCTGCCTCAGCCTCCTGAGTAGCTGGGACTACAGGCATGCACCACCATGCCTGGCTAATTTTTTCTATATATTTTTAGTTGGCCAATTAATTTCTATTTTTTCACTAGAGACAGGGTCTCGCTATTGTTCAGGCTGGTTTCGAACTCCTGACCTTGAGCGATCCACCGGCTTCGGCCTCCCAGAGTGCTAGGATTACAGGTGTGAGCCACCGCACCCAGCAGTGTTACTTTTTAAATCACAGTTTCAGAATGTGATACAGTATACCTTCCTGGATGGGAAAAAGCTATGTTATGGCCAAAAAGAAGTATATTATCTCATTCTTGGTGGATATGGAAAAATAAGCCATTGGATACTGGACAAGGAAAATAAATACTATTACATACTTAATTTCATACAAAAAATAAAAAATTTAGAACTTATTTTAAGCTTTTTATTGCCTCTTAGATGCCAAATTTAGGTCTATTTATAAATGCCAGCTTTGATTAATTCAAAAATTTATATAAAATTACTTCCATGAAACTTACAGTTATAGAAAACAGAAAGGATTGCCCATTTCATATAAGGCTTATGATTTCTTTTCCTCATATTGATTTAGTATGACTGCAGATAGGGTTCGTGGAATAAGAAGGGTCTTTGTAGTCAGATAATCAGACTACCTCTACCATTCATGAGCTGTGCAAACTGAAGAAGTCAGCTAACCTCCCTGTGCTTTATTGTTCTTATGCATAAGATAAAGAATATAAAATATCACAGGTTATTGTAAGGATTAAATGAGAAACAATATGTGAAAACACCCAAAGCTATCAAGTGTGCAGTGAATACTAGCTCCCCTTTCTCTTTTTCTTCTTCTAAGCTCTTGGGCTATTATAATTCACACATTAATTAATTGATTGTGTTACTTAAATTTCCTACTACCTCTTTAAAGGTATGCAGAACATATTTATTGATAGAGGGAAAAATACATACAGCTTATATCATGTTCCATAAAATATTTCCTTAAAGGGTAGTCCAGCAAAATGGGACGGATTTTCTTGCCACTCATAGAGACAGTTAATTTTAGCATAATTATTGAATAACTCAACTACTCTGATAGTTGAAAGCTGAATACTCAACAACTTTAATAATACAATATCTAGTGATCAAAAACCTTACATCGTATTACTTTCCTCTCAATGTTGTAGTTAGGCTATTCACTCTAAGAGGCCTCTGACAAGCTATAGTTAATATGTTTTTCATGGTGTCAAAAGTAATAATATTAACACGCCATTGTGAATTAATTTTGTGCACTGGCCTGAATAAATGTGAATGACATTTCAAAATACAATCAGGCAGGAGCTGAGAAGGAGCCAAGTAGCAGGGCAGAATGAGATGTGGTCATCAGAGCACAGCAGCCAGTTTTTGAACACGGGCAGAGAGGTGCGGGATATTATTACAGCAAACGTGGGGTTGTTTTAGTTCATTTTGCCCTTTAAAAAAAAAAATACTTATTTTTGTCTTTGGAGAAACTAGAGATGTTTGACATCCCGGCTCCATGTTTGGAAATGAAAAACCATCTTCCTGCTAACTTCTGATTTCAAATGTTTTTCAACCCACGTATTTTTTTTTTCTCTGCCTGCAAGAGGCAGCTGATTGTTAATAGCTTTTAAACTGATGACCAAAAAGTGGCATTTTAAAGTCCTAATGGTTGTGTTTATTTCAGAGACTTCTTCGGATTCCCCACACACACCCCTTACCAATGGAACAAATAAACATACTGTCTATAAACAGTTAAAAGATACACGTTGGGCCTCGGAGGAATGGGATGACTCAGGGATCAGAAGACCAAAATGGCTGGTGTAATAAGTCTTTTACTTATTACAAAATGCCCGGATAAGTCTTTTTCCATTTGAGCTCTAATATTTCAATTGTTGCAACCAAAAATCAAATTATAAGGAAAATGGAGATTTCCCCATTAAGCCAGTCACTATAGACAAGAACTAGACGATAATTTAAAGGAGCTTTGTACCTCTTCATACTACAAGCCTGACAGTTTGGTTCAGGCAACATCACATAGTATTACAATAAGCCTCTACATTACCTTCATAAATCTGTTAGCACAATATTTTTCTTGTCTGTTCAGAAGTACAGGTGATATACCACCCAATTTTTAAATCTGTATATCAAAGCTCCTCTATTTTAATAAAACGAAGAGCACTATATTCAGGGCTGTACATACTGTTTAATATCCACAGCCATCCTACATGATATGGATGTACCGTTATCCTCATTTTATGAGGGAAGAGTAAAGAGATTCCTCCAAAGGCACATGACTGTTAAATGACAGAGTCTATGTTTTAACTCGGGTCAGTCTGACTCCAAAGTCTATGTTCCAGGTGACACAACCACGAACACCCCTGCCCTGTTTCCAGCAACCAATCCCCTATGCCTTCTAGGGTAAGCAACTATGTTCTATAGCTTCTACATTTAACTATCTCAGATATAAAGGTACCAGCAAAGGAAATGGCTTCTCTCTGGAAAATTTCTCATTAATCTGATGATTCAATTCAACAAACATACATCTACAGATCATTCTCTGCTGGCCCCTGGTAATATAAAGATGAAGTAGACATTGCTTCTGCACTCAAAGAGTTCATAGACAATGAGGACGGGATAGTGCTTTTTGAAAGTGAGGAGTTCAGAAGAGATGGTCAGAATGTGAATTTGAAATGGGTTATAAAGGATGATAAGGCATTCAACAGGTTGAGAATAAGGACTTCCAAAGAAAGGATGTAGACTGGACATTGGAACATTTATAGAACAACAAGATGTCCAGATCTGGTTAGGTTCTAGTACTGTACATGTGAGAGGTAGTAGAGTGAGGGGTAAGACAGAACAATAAATAAGGGTAATATTTTAGAACCGTGAAGGTGGGAGTTATTTTATGTGCATAGTTGGGGGCCAGCGAGGGTATTAAAGCTGCCAGCAGCCATATCAGCTCTGTGGGTTAGAATGCCACACTTTGGCAGCATGAACATGAATTGGAGGTTCTCACCTCCATGTCAGAGGTTATTGCAGAGTCCACTAAATTATATGGTTGTGAAGATAGAATATGAACTCAAATTTGAAAGTGTTAAGAATTAGAATTTACAGAATTTTGTCATTGATTAGATGGAGGGGTGAGAAGCAGAGGACTATTGAAAATGATTCCAATTATAGGTTGTTTGTGAAATGAGCAAAGGCGGCAATATAATGAAATTACAGAAAAATATACTGAGGGTTTAAGATAAAACAGTAAGTTCTGTTTTGGATATGTTGACTAAAACATAGTTCATTTCTGTTTAAGATCATTTTAATCCTTTTTCCCCCCACAACTTGTTTAAATGCTTTACATACAATATAATATGTTTAACGTTCTCCTACCAGGGGTCCTCAAACTACCGCCCGTGGGCCACATGTGGCCCGCCGAGGACATTTATCTGGCCCACCGGGTGTTTTTGCCC
>VBSM01003169.1:2690803-2709061 GCA_008086735.1 Cheirogaleus medius
ACACTCTTCTAAGCACTAGACACCAACCAGGTGAGATCAATACAGTTATCATCCCCATTTTATACAGTAGGAAACTAAAACTTAGAGAGGTGAAACTATCTGCCCAAGTTCAAGTGGCAGTAAGTGGCAAGCCAGGGTTTCAAATCTGGGTCTGACTTTAGATTTCAGCTCTCAACCCCAGCTCTAAGCCTAACAGGTGATTCAAACACAGCCATCTTGACACTGTATCCATTGACCTTCAGCCACATGAAAATAGATAATATAGCACTTATCACCTGTTTAGAGAAGGTGACTTGTTTATATATATTTCTAATTCACTCCTTAAAATAATCCCTTCATTGCATTTATTTATCCCCTCTTTTGCAGAAAGCTTATCCTTCCACCTATTTTATCTTATTTGACCTCATTAAATCCCTATGAGGAGGGAGGAATAAGTTTTACTATCCCTCCTGATTCAAGGCAATGTAAAACATCTCCTTTTAGTCAATCTGCTTAACTCAGGCAACCTCAAGAACATAAAGGAAAATCGAGAGCTTGTGCTTAGACACACTTCTGGCTCCTCTGAGAAACTGTTTCACCTCAACAGTCTACAGATTTCCATGGAAGACCTTGAGCCGGTCATTCAGGAATTGTAGCCTGCTGATTCCTGTGCATTCAAGACGACATGAAAGCAATTACAAATTGCTTAACAGATGATGCATAATATTAGAGATGAAGAATCTGGCTGTGAACGCTTACACCAGGAAAGTCTGCCATGTGATTTTTTTTTTCCAGTTCAGCACCTTGTGCTAACAGTATCTTACTGACATAATATTGAATGTTATTGAATAATGATCCAGTATGAAAAGAAAATTAAAGTTTCAGAAACTGTCACTACATAGAGGAAAGAGCATGGACATTGGTGCTTACCAGATCTGTTCTCTGAGTTCTAATAACCATGTTACCTTAAGAAAGTCACTTCACAGGACTGAGCCTCAATTTGTTCATTCACAAAATGGAGATGATAACTATACTTCAGGGCTGTGAAGATGCGAAATAAATTATATGAAGTACCTGTCACATAGAAGCTGTTGCATAAGTGATAGCCTGTTATTAACTATGACTAACATTTATTGAGCATTTACTATGTGCCAGGTTCTATTGTATGCACTTCTCATATATTAATCCATTTAATCCTCGTAACAGTCCTTTGATTTAGGTGTTATCATTCTCATTCTATTGATGAATATACAAAGGCCCATAAAGCTTAAGAATATTCCCAGATCACACAGCTAATAAATGACAAGCCAAGATTTACCCAGTAGTCTAACTGCATTCTTAATTATGGCAATAACCTCCTCTAAAATCATTTTGGAGAACCCAACATCCTTCAGAAATACAGACTTAACATCTAGTCCATTTTTGTTTCTTGATGTACCTTATTCATAAGCCTAGAAAATGGTTTCTCAATGACCCCAGGGAAAATCACTCCAGCTTATCTGGTTTCCTGTTTAATTTTATCCTCACATGCAATCGAGGAATATTCTTAATTTATAACAAAAACTGCTTCTTTTGGAAAGCTTTCCCACCTAACTCTGTACCCGTCTGAACTATAAGTAATATTACCTCATTTCTCTACCTTTAATTCATTCTGGATAAATTTAGAAGTCACCTTGTGCAATTTCACACATTTTCATTAGATTTTCCCCACACACGTAAACCTACAAGGTTCTTCTTTTAACTTAACATCTCACAAAAGTCGTCATATATATATATATCTATGATTCATCTCCTCCAGCCAAATGTTCTCAAATATTCAAGGACTCCATCTGCCTAAAGGCTTTTTTCCAGATAACACAATTGTGTACATATTCTTTTCAGCTTTAAATTTAAAATGCTTTCCCTTAGATTTTTCTTACTATTTCTCCTAGTTGAAAAATTTTGGGGGCCATCTGGAATTTGTGTGGTGATTTTTTTAAGTTTATGTCTCGAACTTTTTTCTTCCTTTTTTATTTTGTCAAGAATTAATATGCATTTTCAAGCAATGGAAATAAGGATTACTTCAGACTTATAATTCATCCCTTTGCAGAGTTTTTTGTTATTTCTTTGCAGAATAGTTACTACCTTTATGAGGTATATTTCCATGGAAATCTACAAACTTAAACTACAATGTTTGTAAACATACTTTTACAAGATTTCACATGTGAAAAAATATAACTAATTTTTTGGTTTGATCTCCATTCAAAAGGATGTCACATAATAAAGTCATAAATAAAAATAAAATCATTATAAAATGATAAAAGTCATCTGTTGAAATTTACTGGAAATTTAGGGGTCAGTTTTTCATTTGCATTTTTCTAGAAACTTATTAATTTTTTTCATCAATATGTGATGTTCAAAAGTTGAAAGCCAGATATCATTATAAATAAAGAGTGAAATTGTCATAGTTTAAAATGCCTTAAGTTACAATTGCATAACATATGCTGTTAAAAAAAAATGTAGTCTAGTAGTCATTTCTCATAAAAATCTGTGATGTACTTTACATAACTAAAAAAATCCCTGGCATCTCAGCAGGGTCACTCCAGCTGTCAGTCTGAATACATGCAAAAACGGGGCAAATAAGATATACCTATGTGCTTTCTTTCTCTGAAGAGAATGGCTTTCATTCAAATTCACATCATATTCATTTGCAGATAAACTATATTTTTGCAGTGTGCGATTTAGTGACATCACATTTTTATGCAAAGGACCATTGAAGTCTCTAATGATGTTCTGATTTTCTTAACAATGAACACCAGTGAACTTTCCCCTAGGCAAACCAGATGGAAACTAAATTGTTTCTGCAAAATGAACAATTTGTGAAATCTTAGCAAATTGAATTCCAAATATACTTAGAGATGATCTTGACTTTCCCTGTAACTGCCACAACATGCAATGCGTTTAAGGCCTACATGGGAAATACACTAATTGGTTACATAACCTTTAAGCAGAAATGAATGAGAACAGAAGATCACCATGGAAGAGATAAAAGTCAAAAACTCTGAAAAAGAAATAATATGTAGATGGGAAACTGCACTAAGAAAGTGTGAGATTAACATAGGTATTGTGGGAGGTATTCACTTGTCTTCAAATTGGTTCTTTTCAACCTATTTTGTGAAGGAGGTAACTCAAATTTCTTCACATTGTTTCAAGTCAGTTATTTAGACACAATGAAAATCTAAATTCAAATTCCTAATCTATATGCCTATAATTGCTGCTCTACATACTCTCATCTATACCCAAAAACTGAATAAACTGTGCATGAAAAAGATTTTTTCTATTACCCACAATCTGATTCTATTATTTTCAGTGACATTATGAAACTACCAAGTAGATGAAACACACCAATGGCACAAAAGATAGACCTGCTTTCTTCATCTCAAGAATCCTTACAATTCTCAGAACATTCTATCTACAGAGAATTATAATTCCCTTGAATGCTACTAAACTGGTCATAGTCATAATTAAGTTTTATATCTTGTCTTGGTCCATTCGGGGCACTATAACAAAATACCATGAACTGGGTGACTCATAAACAGCAGACATTTATTTTTCACAGTTCTGGAAGCTGAGAAGTCGAAGATCAAGGTACCAGCAAATTCAATGTCTGGTGAAGTCCTGCTTACTGGTCTTTTTGCTGTGTCCTCACATTCAGAAGGGGCAAAGGAGCTCACTCTGACCTTTTCCAAGGGCACCAATCACATTCATAAGGGCTCAGTCCTCATGTCCTCATCACCTCCTATAGACCTCACCTCCTAATATTACCTTGGGGGTTAGGATTTTAACATTTGAATTTGGGTGGTGAGAGCACACAAACATTCAGACAGTGGCATACCTATTCAGAAATTCAAATATTCCACATCAGCTATTGTGTCATCAAGTAATAAGGGCTCTTTTTCATCTAACAAGATTCAGTCATGTCTAAATCTAAAGAATTCTTTTGCATTTTTACAAGATTCAGCCACTCAATGTCTTTAAAAAATAATGAAGCAAAAAATCAGGGAAACTTTTTAAAAATATTTATTCTACTGGCATTAAAGTAGCAAGAAAAAACCCTGATATCTTTCATTTATAGAACAGGTTTAATATTACAATACTCATATTTTGATCTTTTTACTCTTAGCAGCTTTTTATTATAAAAGGTACTTTATTATATATATATAAATATAATGTCTCTCCAAACTAGCCAAAATACTTCATGTTACTCATGTATCATTTTGCAGACATTTTCAGTTCTCTGAAATTGTGATTTTCTCCTTATCTCATTTACATTGCTATCCTGCCTGCTTATTCCCCCAACGATCTTTATATACTGTCCTTGGCATTTCTACTCTTGCAGAAAGCTTAACTGAGCCCCGAAATCCTACTTCCCTATTTTTTCTTTGCTTTTATTAAGAAATGTAAATGATACCTTAACTCTAAAAAATTTTATTAAATATCAGCTATGTGTTAGACAGCTATATATATATATTTTTTACATTACTACTGCATATAACATAGCTTTTCATTGTTTTCTCCATGCTCTTGACCAACTAACTCCAAATTTTTCTTACTATCGCACAAAAACTAAGAATTGCCATTTTCTCTGTCCTGTGCCTTTCCCACAGTAAGAAACAATCTCTCTTCACCTGTAACTCCATATTCACCTTTAGCTATATGGCAGACACCGTGTTAGGCAAAACTGATTAAAATAAAGGACTTGTTCAATGAAAGAGGCAGAGAGATGAACAGACATCTACAGTACTATATTGCAAGTGCTGTACTGAGAGTCTGGAAAGGTGTTATAGAAATGCAAAGAGAGAAGAAGGGCCAAACTGCCAAGAATGGTCAGAGAAAGACTCAGGAAAGAGATGACAGTGGAGAAATAAGTAGGAGACCAGGAGAGAAACGAGGGAGGGAGATCATATCAGGCAGAGGAAGCAGCATATTCAAAAGTTTGTAGGCACAATAGAACATGGTGCAATCAAGAAGATGCAAATAGTAGTTCTCCTTGTTCTATTTCCTGCCACCTATGAATTTGCTTTCATGTAGTAACATTTCTATTGCTTAAGTATATACCTCCTTTGATACTTCTTTGTATAATACTTTTATCATTTTCCTTTTTATGTGTATAGCCTTCATCTTCTACTCTGGTATCGTCTGCTTAGGTTGCCCTTTATATTTTCAAAAGTCTATTCAACTGGGACCACCCTTTCCAAGAGTCTGTCAAAAGGGCAGGTTGTATTTATCTTGGGCCCTTCTCTCATGTCTACTGTCTTAATTCTTCTTCCCCATAAAGATTAGGAGAGCCAGGAACATTCACAAAGATGGTCTTCTTTTGTTTCTTACTATACATTCACACTTACACATCTAACCTGCATTTTCTAACAATTCATCTCCTAACTCTAGGTGATGCTCTTGCCTTTATTGATGAGCATCAAAAAACCCCAAGCCAATCCCTTCAGATGTGTTAACCTCCTTCTTTACTTTGTTATAAAGTACTTAATTGTAAAATTTCATTCTGCTTGTAAGCTTTGGCGTTCATTGCTTTCGATCTTACAAAGTCTTACTGCCAGCTGTGCTGTCCCTGTACTTAAGCGATTTTATTTAGGCCTGCGGGTCTTTTTAAACTGTCCTCCTCCTTTCTGAGATCTAATCCCTCCTCTTGTCTCACTCTTCTATATTCCTTTTTTCTGGAACTTGGATGTCATCCACAAAAAGCCTGTTATTTTTGTCTGCTTTTTCAGCCTTTCCTTGCATTTCTTTTGTATTTCCCTGCATATCCTCTCATGTGTTTCTTTGGGTTCTCTGAATGCTCTTTACTTCCAAATCCTTTCTTTATTCCTGTGTGGATTTCAAATACTGGCCTGTCTTCCTGGGTAGTCATTTTCCTTTCCTCTGTAAGAACCATCTTCCCCAGGCATTTTCATCTAGTTCTTGCTCTGACTAGCTTATCTAAATTCCTACTATACCTTTAAATCCATTTTGAAAGAAGTATAATTTGTAACATTGATAGTATTTTTCTCCATTCAATGATTATTAATTTCCTCCATGCACACCCCTTCCCCAAAGTACCCAATGGCAACCTTTTTTTAGGGGCCACCTACCTAAAAACACAGAGCTTGTGCTAAACACCATTCCCCACCCCATGGTACCTTAGTGAAGACTTTTCTCCAGGCACTTTCTGCTCAAGTGACTTATCAACACACATGTAAAGAACATCTCTGGCTTTTCTAGCAACAGCCAGAACTTGCCTCTGCTTTAGATTAACAGCAACTGAAAGTAGAAATAATACCTGCTTTACCTACTGCAGGATGGTATCATAAATGTCCACGTTCACCTCAACAGCTATTTTGTACTTACATTTCCCTATCCTAATGCCAAACCCCTCTGCTGCTGCTAATGGAATTTCACTATATCGTAGTGTGGGTTTTTTCAATGAATTGACATGTGACCCACATCCCATGTTTCAATCCCGAAGAGAACTAACAGGCTTCGGCTTTATCTTGCTTGGGGAAATCACCACAGTGCCTCGTGCTCTTCCTCCTGATGCAGTCTACAAAATATATCCATTTACTCTGTCATCTGAGGTTCACATCAAACCCTTTATTTCTGTGGATTTGAATTACTGCAAATATGTCTCCTGGGCTCTTCCCAGTTGAACTAATAATTAGGGTCCTACCACAGAGTCCCCTGCCAGGCAACAGCTCTCATCCCTTCTGAAATAAATCCACACAAAAAGGTCTTTCAAAATCCTCCCACTGCTTTCCTCATGATTCCAGAGTTGATTTTCCTTATCTTCTCTCTTCCTTCTGTCCTCTAATAGAAGATAAAATAGGCAAATTAGCACTTTTCCTTTACTCTCTCTTCCTCAAGCTTCTTTTCTCTCCTCCATTCCTTTACTTTTTTTCTACTGCTTTGCCTCCCCAATCAGAATTCTTCAGCTTTTTTGTTTTACTTTTTTCTCCTGTCTTTCTTTTTTTTCAAAGCTCCCATTTGCTACTGACAGACCTCGTAGCCAGCTGAAGCCAAAAGTGGAGAAACTGGGTTTGGCCCCCTTTGACCTCTCTAACACTGCATTTAAGTGGCTTCTCTCTCCTCACCAGCTTCTGTGTGACTTGCCTTGATCTGTACCATGTTCTTTTTATCACCCTCTTTGTGGTTCTCCTCTCCACAGTTTTGGGTTCCCCTTGGCTCATAGACTGGTGAACAGACATCTATTGTACAATACTGCAGTAGATAAAGTGGGTATTATTTCTCCATTTCAGTAGTGGGAGCAGTCCTTGCTCAGAGCACCCCCATGAGCTGGTTAGTGGTAGAACTCAGGTCTGCTGAGCATTCACCCTTTCCTCTTTCACCCACTCCTCCCTGACAAGGGAAAGGAAAACCTTTGGGTAATGACATCTCAAAATGAGTGGCTATTGCCATGCCTCCAGGGTTTCCTCTTGGAACTAAAAACGGGGGAAAGTGTTCCTTGGGTACAACAACAACCCCCCTAGCTTCTGAGCTTTCTCTGTCAAGACCCCATTTCTCCCATACTATCCTCTCAAGCTAATTAGAATGCACCCCTCAGTGTAACAACAGAGTGACAGAACTTCCAGATACAATGCCTTTGAAGTTGTTGAGTCTGATTAGTAAAAATGCAATGCTGCTCTCTCAGGAAGCGTAGGTATAAATCATTCAAATACATACCTCTGCTGCAAGAGATGACACCTGTCAGGGCTAAAAGTGCTAAACAATGCCTTCCAAGGATTATCAGCCATTGTTTTCCATGAATGCTCCAGGATCAATGGCCCACTGTCAGGCATGTTTCTATAAAATCCTCCCTTAAAACTGCATAGGTTAAATATACATTGTTATTTAGAAATATGTTGCCCATATTTCAAATTTACTAGATATTTACATTTTAACAGAACATAACACTGGGTCCCATAATCCAAATCACTATGAGGCTACTTTATCCCAGAGCCTCAAAGTCAGGTAAGGACAAGAAAATAGAACATTTAAAATTGGATTTGACCCAGAAAATCAAGGACATGTGGTTGACAGAGGGAGAATGTTAAAGGTACAAAGCAACTGGATAAATGTTTGCCTTTGGACACCTGCCACAAACTGTCCCCAGTATTTCCCTTCCTCTTCACATGTCCTTAGGCATTTGGCCATTTACCTGGATTCCCACTCAGCCCTCTGGTAACTAGGGCAGCACCCAAGCTACGGGCCAACCTACCATCTTCCCCATTTTTGTCCATTTCCACTCACTTAGATAAATCTTCTATAACCCAAGAAACTGTCACCTAAAATTTAATACCATGATGGATGCCATGTTACCCAGTAAGGGGAAAAATAGTGTTTCATATTATTTTAAAGGACTCAGATCTAAAGCTTTAGCTTAAGGGAATAGTGGAATTTCAGGCATCCCCAGCACACTGTAATATAAGGAATCTTTTGACAAGAACATTTTTGGGATTCACTTTCCCCTACTCTCCATTCAGAATTCACATATGCAACTATTCACAACAAGTTTCTCTACCTTCTCCACAGTGGCCCTGCCTAACACGGGTTTCTATAACAGCACTTACAATTTTACGTTGAATTTCATTTACATGCTTGTTCACCCCAGCACAGAATAAGTGGGGTTTTATTTTGTTGTGGGTTTTTTTGCTATTATTGTATCACTTTTTAAAAATTTTTTTAAATTAATTTATATTTCAGAATATTATGGGGGCACAAATGCTTTGGTTACATATATTGCCTTTTTACCTGAGGGCAAGGACAAGTTTTAATCATCCTTTTTTCCCAGTACTTTGTGCCATGACTGACTAAACACAGAATAAAAGTTTCATATAGAAGACTAAGTTTGACTCATTTTCTACAAACCATAAAATGTTAAATGGATCAATCATACTTCCTAAAACACTGTTTAGAATTCATTCTCTTATTGGTATTAATTATGTTAGGCTAGGCTAAAGTAACAAATAGACCCAAACATGTAATGGTTCAGCAAAAGAGAAGTTTATTTCTTGCTTGCCCAAAAAGATAAGGAGGTTCTAGATGGACAGGTAGTGCTCTGCTTTATTGAATCTGCAGGGATCCTGGCTCATTGAATCTCTGCAATCTTCAGCAATGTAGCTACCAAGGTCACTCTGAGGTCATTGTCATAGATATAAAAGAGAGAAAAGATCACGGGTAGGAGTTTTGGGGGTTTGGGTTTAGAAGCGGTACACATCACTTTGTTCATGTTCCATTAGCTAGAAACCAATCACAAGGCCACAATGACTACAAGAAAGGCTGAGAAATGTAGTCTAGCTGTGTTCCTAGGAAGAACAGAATGGGTTCTGATAAACAGGTAGTTGTCTCTGCCAGGGCTGAGCATTCTCTATCCCAGCTCCAGAGTTCCCCACGGGATCGGCTGAGGCCTTTGATGTAACTATAGCACAGCCCAACTTGTCCACCTGTGCAATCCTGCTTCTCTCAGTCGCCCTCAGAGGTGTTGATCTAAAGGATACACTCTGATAAACCTGCTTGCAAATCTCTGAGTCTGCTTCCCCAGAAAACCCAACTTTTGACAAAAGAGGATACTGAAAAGACCAACCTGACTGTATTCAATTGTAGAGAATGTGTATTTATTCACTCAACAGACATAGGCACTATTCCAATGTTGGAAACCCAGCAGTAAGAAAAAACAAGTCTCTCCTATCATGGATCTGATATTCTGGTGAGGAATACCTGAATAAACATAACAGAATATGAAGTGATGATGTGTGCTAAGACAAAAAAGCAGCAGGGCAAGAGGAGTGGTAGGCTATGTGTTTAATAGTAAATTGGACTGCTTTAGATAGGGCGGCTATAGAAAAAGTCCCTAAAGAGATAACATATGAACAGAAGAAAGGAAGAGGGTAGTCTTCAAGAAAACAAAAGAACTGAGTGCATTTACTGGTTTCTATTGTATATGACAAATTACTACAAACTTAGCAGCTTAAAACAGCCATGTATTATCTCACAGTCCAGTAAAGCACAGAAAACAACCAGACAGGTAACTATGATACGCAAAATCATGGAAACATATGATTTCCCAGCTGGAAGAATCTTCAGAGCTATGTCATCCAGACCTGTTTCATAAAGACAAGGAATGTGAGGCCCAGATGATTAAGTAGGTGACCACATTTCACCTTCTTCAAATCTTTCTCATAGAGACTTTCCCTAACCTTCCTATTTGAAATTACTCCCTCTCTCCTGCCTCATTTACATGTTTGCATAGCACATACCACCACCAAACATGTTTTTTATTTTACTATGTTTATATTGTCCATTGAGTTTTGCATGTTTTATTTGGCTACTGTGTCCCAGTGCCTAGAACAGTGTGTGGCACATAGGAGGTGTCCAACATATATCTGTTGAATAAACAAATAGTGAACTAATGCCCATGGCAGTCTGGTACTCATTCCATCACTCTGTGCTGTACTTTACTGTTAGTTTTAATAAGCATTTTTATTTTCTATCTTCACCATCTTTATTTTGGTCACATCAGGATATCCATTTTTCTTTTGTTAATTTTTATTTCTAATAGGACCACAAGTGTATCTCTTAATCAAAATATAAAGAAATGATTTTAAATCTTCAAAATTTCTTCATAATGTAGAAATCCATTTTTAATTAAATTATATCAATTTTAAACTTAGAGAAGAGTAACTTGGTTTAAGTTCTTAAAGGGGTAAAGTACTTTGTATATGTATCCTACATCTAGAACACTCTTGCCCTCTTGTGCCTGGGGTTCACCCTGACTCTTCCTACTGAATTTTCACATCTCAGCCAAGATGATGGGTGTTCCAGAATACTTATGTGTCACCTGCCCTCCTCCCCCAACTTACACATTAGCCTGGTTAAATGGGGAGAGCTAGAAGGCTTGTCTCAAAAAGCTACATTTGTATGGCAAGCACATTGGTTTTACAAAGAACAGGCATATGAGGTGGCTTGGAGGAACTGATAATGATTATTGAGGAAAACAAATCTTCAATTAAAGTCCCTCTCTCCTTAGTTCTAGTTACTATAACCTGGAAAGTTTCAGTCATCTCCACCCATAGCATTTGCACTGCCTCCGTGGTGCAGTCAACAACCTTATATTACTACTCATCTAGGTATCCCTGGAGCCTAGAGAGTCTGGGAAAGTCAATGGTGGAACTCAATAATTATTTTTTAATAAGAAATAAATGAATAATTGGATAAATACAAAGTTAATGGGTTATATAAGCATTCAAAGACACAACATACTGTCTCATTCACCTGAACAATTTACTGCACATTTGGACGCGAGGTCAGATTCAGTCCTTTTAGCCTGGGTACATTCCACAGCAACATTTCACGCTGTGACCATCTGGTCCATTAGATGTAAATACCGATTTGGCAGATACTTCAGGGGTAGGAGAGCAGTTCTGGGAATAAAGTTGAAAAATACTACCATCCACAGGATATATTTAAAGCCACTCATTCTCTTATTAAAAACATAACATTGTCCTTTCTCATAAATGAGGAAACTTTTTAGTATTTTTACAAATGGAAAATATACAAATGGTCTGAATTTTCATTTTGAGAAATTATTGGACCTCCATTTGTTTGTCACCTCTAAACACACTCTCAACCTCTGAAAAACCGTCTTACTCATGGGAGGATCTACTGCCAATTTAACACACAGAAAAATCTTCTGATGATTAACATAAATAGAATATATCCTTTTAAAATGTCACAGCATTAAGTCAATTCTGGTACTTTTAAAAAACTCACTCAAATGTACAGTGTTTTCAGCAAATGTATGAACTTATCCCCATTTGCAAAGGTCACTGAAGTGAACCCTCCTTTTTACACATAAAATGATGGATGGGACTATAGAAGCCATCAAATAAATATTCATTTTAAATCAAGCTTTTTATTTATCCATTGGAGATGACCTTTGTTCTAATATCTATAATTCTTTTCAAAAAGGAAAGGTATTTCTGTGGTTGTCCATTAAATCATTAATTTGTGTCTACTCTATTCAGTAGCTGCTTTTTTAAAAAAATAATGAAATTATCAAGCTGCTCAGAACAAAGGTGCCTTCTGATTGTCAGCTCCATATTCTAAAAGAGCAGGTTAATTTCTCTGAATTTCACAGTTGGAACTTTCTAACACTAACTGGCAGTTTCCAACTAGTGATCAAGGCAATTGACTAAAATAAATTATACATAAAGCTGAAATTCCTAATAGTAATAAGGCCCCTTCGTGAGATAATCACACCAGCAAAAGCACTCATCTGTTGGCTGCAGCCCTACAGGGTCTTGAAATTATCTTATAAAAACTACACCTCCAGAAATGTTTTCATTTCTAGCTTCATGACAGGGCTAATATGGCGGTGTCTATAGTTCTAGTCACAAAGGGGGAGCTCCAGATAAATTCATTAGTTGATTTGTTAATTAAACTGGAGGCACTGTTGATAGAGTACTAGCGTCAGTGCTGTTTTGAGCAAAAGACTGGTGAGGTTCTCATTTCAATAAAGTCAACCAACAATTATTTAGGAGCCCTTATTACACCTAGAGCTAGGCATAGAAAAGTAGTATAATGTACAATCCCTGCTCTTTTGGAGTTCAAGGTTAGTTGAGTTCACATAGACAAAATAAATAGAGAAAAATAATCTCTAGGCGTCATTCTACTTGGTAGAAAGAAATCTAGCTAGCAGAAATCCATGTGCACTAGAATAGTAAAGAAGTGCTTTCTATGGAACTTGGACTAGGGCTTAATGGTTAAGAGTAATTTGATTAGGCAGAAGGGAATAAAAGGCATTGCAGATGGATTTCCCAACTGAGCAAAAATCTGGTGATGGGAAGAAATATATATCATAGAGAAAAAGTGACTGCTGTGGCACATTTCCCCCAAGCCCCCAAATCTTTGTACCATCTTCATGATCAAGAAATTTATTGTCCCAGCTGTCAACAGTGTGAATGGCCGACAGCTCATAACTGAGTTTCCCCATCTCAGCATCACCATCAGCTGAAGAGACCCAGACCCAAGATCCAGGGGTAGCCATACCCAATGCTTAGGGGATTTAGGATTGTCCCATCTCATCCCTCTTGCCCCAGTTCAGAGTATCTCTGAGAAACTGTCCCAGCTCCAGAGTTTGCCATGGGATCAGCCAAGGCCTTTGATGTAACCATATCACAGCCCGGCTTGTCCACCTGTGCAATCCTGCTTCTCTCAGTACCAAGAGGTATTGATCTAAAAGATACACTCTGATAAACCTCCTGCTTGCAAATCTCTGAGTCTGCTTTCCCAAGAAAACCCAACTTTTGACAAAAGAGGATACTGAAAAGACCAACCTGACTGTATTCAACTGTAGAGAATGTGTATTTATTCACTCAACAGACATAGGCACTATTCCAATGTTGGAAACCCAGCAGTGAGAAAAAACAAGTCTCTTCTCTCATGAATCTGATACTCTGGTGAGGAATACCTGAATAAACATAACAAAGTGAAGTGATGACATGTGCTAAGACAAAAAAATAAAAAGAAGAAGTAGGGCAAGAGGAGTGGTAGTCTATGTCTTTACGAGTAAATTGGACTGCTTTAGATAGGGTGGTCACAGAAAAAGTCCCTAAAGAGATGACATATGAGCAGAAAGCTGAATAAACTAATGGAAAGATTCACACTAGTATCTGGGGAAAGAATATCGTAGACATAAGTCATAGCAATGCAAAGACCCTGAGATAGAAGTGCATCTGGCATGATTTGCAAAGAGGAAGTGAGATCAGAAGAACCGGGGTCAGATCATATAAGCCCTTTTATAGCGTAAGAAACACATATTATCCTAAGGGAAATAGGAAGATATTGAAGGGCTTTGAGTAGGATTGTTCCATGATCAGACTTCCATTATAAAAGGATCGCCCTGCCTTTTATGTGAGAAAGACTAGAAAGGAGCAAACATCAATGCAGAGAGGCTACTCCAAGACTATTATAGAAGTCTGGGCCAGGAATGACCATGCCGTGGAATTACTGTTACCACCAGTCATGGTTTGCCTGGAACCAAGGGGTTTCCCAGGATGCAGGACTTTCAGGGCTCAAACCAGGAGTGTCTTGAGCAAATCAGGATGTTTGGTCACCCTACATGGACTAGAGTGATGACCCTGTAAGTGGGAAGATGTGATCAGATTCAAAATATATTCTAAAGGTCGAGGAGACAGTGAAGTAGAGGCAAAGTCTAGAGCTTCCAGAAAGACAGGATGAGGGGGGTTTAGACTTTTTGGACATTAGCGTGGCATTAGTATGCAGCCTGCATTGGACTTCAGAGAAACTGTGACTAAAGAAGGCTTTCACCAGACTGTTTCAAAAAAATATGACAGAAATGGTGAGGGCTTGAGCTCAAACACAGTGGAACTGATGGTAAAATTGGAAGTGGGGGCGATAGGAATGGGGCTGACAGTAGTGGCAGGGGTCATGGTGTAGGGTGAAGGTGGTGGCAGTGGTGGCAATGGAGATGGATGTCACAGTGAGGTGGATGTGGTTAAGGTAGAGGTCATGTTGACAGTGAAAGAAGAAAGTGAAAGAAAAGGATGTTGGAAAGAAGAGCAGTCAAGGGGAAGGGGTTGATGTTGAATATCAATTTATTAACAGAGACATAATTAAAGTGAGGATAGAATATCCAAGTGGATGGTCAGCTGGAACATTAGTTTCCGTCATTCTAGATGGCAGTTTAATAGTAAAGAAACTTATGATTTTGAGTCAAAAGAACTTGTTTCAGATTCCACACTGAGACACCTATGTAACCTTCTGTAACCCCTGAGCCTCAAAGTCTTTATTTATAAAATGGACATATCAGTGCCTACTTCAGTAACAGGGCTATTGTGGAAAAAACTAGACAGAATTGTGAAGAAGCAGTAGGGTCTCAGGTATAGACTTGGGCATCTTTTTTCTTTGTAAATTTTCCAAGAACCCTCCCTTTTGTTCCCCATCACAACCCCACCAAATAAAACTTCAAAAATTTAGAAAATCTTTATTTCTAGAACTTTAGAGTGATAAATAAAATGTTTAATATTAAATGTGTATTTCTTGCTGTCCAACCATGTTTCTCCCAAACTGACATGTCAAAACTATGAAATAAAAGTTTGATGTAAGACGGTTCACCAGAAACTAGTTTTTGGTGATGGACAACAGATATAGTATAGTATAGTTTTTGGTAGATGGACAACAGATATAGTATAGTATAGTTTTTGGTAGATGGACAACAGATATAGTAAAATCTTCACATGCTAGAACTGTAGGGACAAAAGTACTTCTCTTTCTAATCACAGAAGTTCAGTGAAAGACTTCACTGAGGAAAAGAAAATATTTATTTCCAACCATTCATACTAGAATGAGTCCCTAAATCTAAGATTCAAAGGTAACAACACTGGATTACTACACCACAGACATGAGCCTTGTTTTGACTACAGCAGACAGGACACACCTTCAGGGGCTGACACAACAGTGTAGGGTCCTGGCCTGCATATCCTTCCTGCAGGTGGTGTCACGGCCTCCCCATGGTCCACCTGTTCCTCTCCTTGCTTCCCATGAACATCAGGTTCCCACAGCATGCAAAAACCACATTGCAATCATATTCGCAAGTATCCTAAGTCAATTAATAAAGGGTCAAACCTTCACATAATGGAAGAAAATTGCCCCAATTTTCAAACTTTTAGCAAATTGTTATAACAGATTCTTAAAGCATCAGGAAAAGCATATACTTGTACCTCAAATAGTTACAACTCAGAAAATTTTAAAAACAAGACAAGTGTTCTTAGAGACTGGCTATTTTCCTTGCCTTTTTCTGGAAATTAGTTTTTCTCTATTTTCTTGAACTTCAGAAAAAAACAATGACTAGCCTTCAAATAGCTTATAGATCCAGAAGTAAAAAAATGTTAAAACTTTGAAAACTTCAGTTAATATAAAAATACATATTTAAATTGGCATACCAATTATGATAGTTTTATGAGCAAATGAAATTTCACGTTAAAGTTCCTAAGTTAATGAATAAAATGTGGATCTATAAAGAGTGCTAAAATAAGCACTTTTCCATATTTCTCTTTCTCCTGGAACATCC
Organism: Cheirogaleus medius; assembly: GCA_008086735.1. Lineage (NCBI taxonomy): Eukaryota > Metazoa > Chordata > Mammalia > Primates > Cheirogaleidae > Cheirogaleus > Cheirogaleus medius. The sequence goes on from VBSM01003169.1 coordinate 2,706,900, forward strand.
ATTTTTTTTCTTTTAAACACTCACTCCTTCTCCATCCCATAGCTTTAAAATTTTAGGTAACCTCAGATATTTCTCCTACTTGAGACATAGTGTATAATACTCTACAGATGCTCTTTTCTGAAGCTAAATATTACATAAAATCTTTTAAATCCCTTATATAGCGTAATATTGAGGAATAAAAAGAAACTGGAGGAAAGATAAGTTGTGATATTTCTTTGTTTAAAGCAATTATGATGCCCCATAATTAATCGTGGAATTAGATTATGGCCCATAAAGAGAGGTGTTATTTTAGAGTGGTCATGTCTGAAATGCCTAATTAGAACAGTTAGAATAACCTGATCCTGCAACACAGTGAGTTCCCCAAGGAGGCTATTGTGGAGAATAGACAGAATCTTGCAGAAAGAACTCTCCTCCTAATGAGCATTTCTGAACAGCAATTTTGTTCATTTACATTTCTCTCGTCTCATAAAGTTCAGATGAATTTGTCCACACTTTATATTAATTTTCATGATATTGACTCCCATTCTCTATTTTCAGAGACTGTGAAGAATAATTTATTCCACTACCCTCTTCTGACGTGTAAATTAATTCCTAGGGCTGAGTAAGCACATCAGGTGAATTTGGCACATTAGAAGTGGCTCTCTATTATCTGTACTAAAATGGAAGGGAATTATGGCCTAGAAAATTCAAAACACGGATATTTTCTAAAGTTTCCATTTATTTACATTTTGAAAATGCGTATAAAGTGAGAATTCAAGCAAGGATCCTGTCTTCAAGGAGTTTACAATCGTGGAATAATTAAGACAGGTGCAAAATAAGACAAAAACAAAGTTCTTAGTATTAATAACATTGAGATGCATGGTAAGGTGCTATTGGGACTTGAGAAATGAAAGGATCGAAGCCACGAACACATGTGTGATGTTTCCCACAGAGGCATTGCTTTAGCAGAAAGTCTCTGTCACACACATGTACATTGAATATATTGCTTCTTACCTATAGGTAAATCATACTCTTTCTTCTTTGAAAGATGGATATAGAATATCCAAAAAAAACAACAAAAAAAGGAATTATATTTTCTTACATTCTTAAATTACATCTAGACAATTATTTCCACACCAGAGACTCTAGCTGATTTGTCAAGTTATAGATAAGGCAAATGTCATCATAATAGGAGTATAACACAAGAAGTCCTTAGGATATGGTCTTCCTCAGTCCTATGTTAAAAGTTTATCCGCAGAACTCTAACACAACTGTTGCCTTCTTTAGAATCAGAATGCACATTTCATGGGAGAAAAAATACTAAGAAATAAACCCTGATTTGCCATACAGCTAATTTCCTACATCAGAAGGCAATTTAGAGCCTCCAGTATCTGAGGAGGGTACAACAAACTCCTCTTTCTCTCATGTTTATAAATACAAATAAATACAAATTCCACTAGTGTTGAACAATAGCATGGTTCGTAATTAGTCATCCTCGAGAGTAAGACATGAGGTGGGAGAATCCATAGGAGTCCTTTCTGAAAAAAAAGTAAAAGTTCTCTAGATTATCATTTTAAACTCTGAATCAGTTGTCCAAAAATGCCTGAGTACAGGATTGGTGAATATTCTTTGGGCCTAAAATATATAACAATGAAGTCATATGAGGAGCTATGATATGGTTTGCATTGTATAATGATGTGTTTAATTTTCCAGCCTGCTGATTAGATTTTTTAAAATCTGAAGATAAGGAAAAAAAGTTAGACCTCATTTGAAATGAGCAAACTTAAAAGTGCAAAAGCTTATGCTTTTAGGAATTCAGAATTTCTCATCAATAAATAGAATTTGATGGAATACAAATGCAAGTCTTTTTTCCCAGAAACCTAAATATAGAGTATTAGACATAATCCTATTTGAAATTTAAAAAGACAAAAATTTAGATAAGTTGATTCTCGTGACGAAACATTAGGCTCTTTTCAAAGCTATTCGATAATGTTATGAAAATTTTGTGAAGAGTTTTGCAGTACTATTCCGAGTGCAGAATCACTGAAAAAGTCATGTTGGTCTCATTTCCTGTATACATATAGATAATTTTGATCAATATTAAGGCATGGATGGTCTTTTTTAAAAACTGAAATAGGCCAGGCGCGGTGGCTCACGCCTGTAATCCTAGCACTCTGGGAGGC
>VBSM01003169.1:2709369-2724647 GCA_008086735.1 Cheirogaleus medius
AAAAAAAAAAAAAAAAAAAAAAACTGAAATAGATGATCTTTTGAAAAAAAAGACCACTGTGTAAATAGCATTGGACCTGAGCATTTTCAAATCTTAATTGCCATAGCCCTCCTCTTGAAGGATTTTAAAATGTCTATGTAAAAGCTGTATTCACCCTGATATGAAAAATTACTAATACTTTCTTATTGGTTTCCATAGCAAGAGAAACTGGGCGATATCTGCTTCTCCCTTCGCTATGTCCCGACCGCCGGCAAACTGACTGTTGTCATTCTGGAGGCAAAGAACCTGAAGAAGATGGATGTGGGTGGCTTATCTGGTAAGCCTGTGGTGTTTATTGATTTTTTTTAAATGCTGTTTCATCATGGATACCAAATGCATAGCACACACGCTGCGACTCCCCACTCCTTAATTGATCACAGTTCTCTTTCAAACAGAGCCTGGAAGCAGTCTCAGAATTCATCCCTGCACAGTGCCCCCAGGAAGCCTCTCTCAATTTATTGGAATTGGCAGAGAAGAGAAAATCTGTTTTCCTTCTTCATAGCCAAAGTTTCAATTGTCATTTCTATGGCATTGAAAGCTAAACATTTTTGGTTTTCTTCTGAAAGGCAATGCCTATCACAAATTATAGTTGTGTTGGACTTTTTTTTTTGGTCAAAATTTACCCATGATGTAAAAAATAGTGTTTTATCTGAGACTTATTAGGTATTTGATAACCTTACAGTTTTACAATACCATTTTATTAAATACTCAGCATTTCAAATATATATGAATAGCAAAATCTCTATTTGAGAGTGAATCCCCACGGTAATGCACTTAATTCTATATTTTATGTAGGGGATGGGAGAGATTTGGGGATTAAAAATTCTGTACAACCCAACCTTAGTCAAATAAGGTAAGTCAACTATACTCTCGTTCAAAAGCAAAGTCAATTCAAGGGCTTATCGCTTCCACGGTTGAACATAATTTTTCTTTTTTTCTGTATGATTAAATCAATTACATTTTTAATTTTCCAGTAAATGATTAAAGTGTGAGGAATTTTCTTGATGTGCCACAAGGTCATCACAAATCAACTACAGTTGTCATAGTTTGTGTCTGTGGAATTACAGCCAACATTACTTGTTATTCAATACTTTCTCTCACAAAAATATTGCAAACTTCAAAAGGTCATACTATTACAACATGGTGATTTTATATTCTAAAGCATAACTTCTAAAAAGGGCTAAAGCTGAGCTTCTGCTCACTGACTCACTAATTTGTCAACCAAATTCTTCTGGTACTTAAGTTTATTTTTCTTTGTAAGTAAGTCACCTGGGGAAGCTGCACTCATTCTTTCATGTCACTAAGACCCTATTTAGTTAGTAACTTGCTGCTTCCATTGCCCAATAGCATAACATAGCAAATTTAAAGCAATTCAGTACTGTTTCCTCCAAAATATGAAGAGTATTTAATGTGACTATATGTGAAAAACATGCAGAGAAATTTTGAACAACAACATTTCACTCCCAGATTTCTACTTGATATTCGGAGGTAACTTTGACCTTTTTCTGCCCTTTCATTCAACAGCTAAGTACCATCATATGGTTCCTTTGTATTCTTTCTCACATGTTTCATTCTAAACTTCCATGCTAACGATCCCTCCATCACCTATGTCTAGTACTCCCCTCTTCCTCCTAAGTAATCCTGTACCCTCAGGAGAGTCACAGAGCAGCTTTACCACGAAGCCTATAAAGCTTCAGTGCCCCTCATTTGTTCTCACTTCTTCCAAGGTCCTGGAAATGAGTTCCCGTGGTCATAGATAGATATTCCAACCACTGTTTGCTAATCACAGTTTGCTGTCTCTTTCCACTCTGACTTCTCCTCCACCACCCATCTCTTCTGGCTTAGTGGCATTGGTTAGACTCCAGGCATTTTTGGGATTTGGCTAAGGAAAGTTGGGTCTAGCAGGATATATTTATGTGGCTTACAGTCACATCAGGAATAGTTAGGTTATTGCTAGCTACCCCAGTGAAAGAAGGGCATCTGGGATGACTCCTACCACCCATTGCACTGACTCAGCATTGTGATATAAAAAGGGCAAGGCCAGAAGTCATACCTAATTTAGTAGTCATAATTTTATAGTATTTTTTCTAAAGAGAACCAGGAAAATTATGTTAGCTTCAGGACCCACACAACCTGTAAGCACCCCTAAATTTGAATTACCTTGAATGATTTTAATTCTTTATTAAATAAAGGTATTTGAAGAGCCCTAATTTTAAGGGCTCCCTGCTGCCTCTGCAAGTAGGTCATAATCACTCAGGCCTACATAATGTAGATACTTCCAGCCTATGTCATCCCATATCTCATTTTAACCAAATTGACCAGCATATTCTTCTCCAAACGAGCTAGGCAAATTGCTGCCTCCATTCTTTGCTTAGGTCATTTCCTTCACCTGGAATCCCTTCCTTCCAACAATGTCTAGCTAAACCCTACCCATTCTTCTGGCCTAGCTTAAGTATTATTTCCTCCATTCATTCAACAAATACATATTATATCCCTAATTTGAGTCAACATTCTTTGGAGCAATAGGTTTAGAATAGTGGATAAAACAGCACAAAGACCCTGCCCTCCTGCAGCTTGCATGCTAATGTAGGGAGACAGACACAAAACCAGTCGATGGGAAAGGAATATCGTCTACTAAGAGGTAACAAGGGCCATGAAGCAATAATACAGGATGTAAGTAAGGAATATTGGGGAGCAGTTTTAAGACCTCACAAGTAGGTGGCATTCAGCAACATGGAAGAGGGGAGGAAGTGAGCCATCGGGTGTCTGGGAGAGAGAATGTTTTAGGATCCATCCCAGTAGAACAAATCTTTGCCTTTTTAAAATGCCACTAGTAGTTTGTTTACATCTCTCAAACATCACACTTGTCTCTCTCTAGACTGTGTTCTGTATTTATGCCTCCCACAATGCTCTCGCTGACTGGTAACACCGAGCATAGCTACTCAATGAATAATGAATTATTTACAAAGGAGCTATGGCCTGAAAAAACAAGTCTTGCATTTCAAATTTGTTTAACCTACTTACCATTAAAATAACTTTAAGCACTTGGATGGTCTGTCTCAAAGTAAGTTGACCTATGTACCAGGAGAACATAATTATATAATAAGATCATTCCAGGTAATTCAAATACCAAGCTACATTTGCTGGAAATGGCTAGATAATTGGAACCAAAGTGAGTTGTTTTGCCAGGGTTTAGACCCCATCTGCCACTGCTAGCAATTTGACAATGGACAAGATATTTAGCTTTTCTAAGCCTCAGTTGCATTATCTTTGAAGAGGAAATAATAAGAAGATCTTGTTGATGAGGTTATTATGAGAAATAAATGAGAACCCAGGGCCTGGCACTAAATATTACTGTAATTATTTCTATTAGTAACTATCAAATCTTGGGCTGAATATGCAGCATGTGAAAGCAACCAATGGATGGTTTAGACAATTGTTTGATTCAATGGGAAATAAAAAGTTCATCTATGTTTGATGAGATTGGCTGATTAATTCAGGCAAACTTGTATCAGTAGGCCCATATTTTCCATAGACTCAATAGTGAATTAAGATAATTATTAACAAAAAACTACAGAAAATAAGAAACAAAAATATTTTTAACTGCTCTCCAACAAGGTCAGTTTATTTTCTTCCTACAGTGTTATTCAAAATGCACTGCACAAAGATTTTGCTTCTATCGTATATCCATATGACAAACAATGCAAATCTCTACAGTAAATCCTTGCACTTGCTTTCTTAATACTCCAACTCTCAAGTACTTGTAAGCAATGGTGGAGATTTCTGTATCTAACTACAGTCATGCATTGCTTAACGACATGGATACATTCTGAGAAATGCATCATTAGGCAATTTCACTGTTGTGTGATCATAGTGTACTTACACAAACCTAGATGGTATAGCCTACTATATACCTAGGCTATATGCTATCACCTATTGCTCCTAGACTACAAACATGTACAGTATGGTACTGTACTGAATACTGTAGGCAATTGTAACACAGTGGTAAGTATTTGTGTATCTAAACATAGAAGGAGTAAAAATATGGTATTATAATGTTATGGGACCAGCGTTGTATATGGGGTCCATCCTTCACCCAAACATCATTATGCAGAAAATGACTATTTTTATATTGAGATCTTGAATCTTACAGGCTACAAAAATGTTCTTCAGGAGCAAGTTAGTGCAGTAGAATAGGTGTAGCCGTTTTGCCCTGTAATTAGAGAGACTTTACCTTCTGCCCAGTAAACATATCTCAATACCCTCAACTGCCTTTTATGCATTTCTGTGTGTGGAATAAATCTTCCTTCAAATAATAAATACTTTATATTTGGGAAAATTGGGAGAGAGAGTAAAGAGGTCTAAGAAAGTGAAGGCGTGGGAGAGGTTGAGGATTCTCAAAGGTACAGGTTGTATCTCATAGTTTAGAGCTATATTATTGAGTTGAATTTTTATACTCACATTTATACTTGTCTATATTTATGTCACAGCAATTACTTTCCTCAAGGTTTTTTTTGTCATCTCAGAAATTTGAGACATCTGAGTACAGCTTTAATGAGGACTGTCAAGACTATAACTTGTTTGAGCTTTCTATCACAAATTAAATGAAATTCTGAAAGTTTTGTGCTTAAGGATATGGCTGTTTAAAAAAGGAAAGACCAAACTTCTGAATCAGCAAAACGAAAGTGATTACAGCTTTTAAATTTGGACCTATTAGGTAGAAATTCTACTTTTCAATTTAAAATCTGAGAATTACTTTTTAACTGTTAAGAAGTTACATTATCACTTATAGAACACTTTCTAATTTAGAAATTGTTTTTTAACTTGGTTTTCTCATATGATTCTCATGAAAATCCTGTGAGGTCATTTCTGAAAGTAATATTCTCATTTTCCAATGAGAAAATTGAAGCTTAGAGACCTTAGAAAATGTACAAAAACTATCTTCCTCTATGTGGCATATGTATAGATGGAGGTGTTCAATACTTGCAATTACTCTTATTGTTACTAACATTCAAAGTCACCTGATTGCCAATGAAGAGCACTTTCCAATACACCATTCACCCTTCCCCACACCACCACCTTCCAGATGGGAGAACAACGAACAACGATTCCCTGCTCTAACCTACTAAAGGTGCCTCCCCTGCCTGGAGCTGAAACATCAAGATGAGGTCCTCAGGGTAGATAAAGATAGAAGCGGAGGTTTTAGGAATTGCGGGAAATTGAGGCATTCTTGCAGATGGGGGAAATGTTCATATGTATAACCCCTATGAACACTCCCAGTGTGATAGCTCTAGGGCACTATCTTTCTCTCCTTCTTAGAACCACAAATTGATTCTCTTGCCTCATTTGTGGCTTCTGGCAGAATTCTCTTCTTGCCTGGCTCAATATGAAACAGAAGGCAGTCTCATAGACCTGTTCTAATTCCTGTGTTCCCCCTGAAGGCAACACACAGGCCTCTTGAGAGTGTTCTAAGTGTTTGTTCTACTAGGAACCATGGCAAATTGACAAGGGTAAGAAGTTTGCAGTACTGCCCCCTTGCTTTGGTTTGTATTCACCTGAATTGTAGGCAATAAATGACAAAAGCATGTCAAGCATAAGGGCAAGAGGGTGCTGGGAAAACAGATGTAAAAGACTGAAACCATGCACATCTATTCCCATGGTCTCCTGACGTCAACGAGCTAGGGAGGTGGCTATGAGGTAGTGGTTGTGGAAAGTGTTCTCCATCATCTTACACTCCCCCTTTTTCCTTCTGTCCTCCATCCCATCCCCAGTCTTCTTCCTGGCCATCCCTAGTCCTGCCTTATCACTATGAAATTTATACTGTGCAAAGCAAAGGATGAAGTTGTAGGAGAGATCCCCCAAAGCATCTAAGTCCAACAATGAAATCTGAAAGTAGCAGCAACTACTTAAAAGATGGGGAAAGAAGAAAGGGTGACAAAGAGACAAAGGAGTCACCACTAGTGTGTGTCAGACTGCCAGTATGTGGATCAGTTACTGAGAACTGGACCGACAAAATTCACTCTGTCCCCTGCCCACCCATAACATCTCCCCCTCCCTCTCGTTTTCCCTCCCTCCTTTCTATAAGATGCCATTTTTAAAAAATACCATTTTCTCCATCTACTTTTCTACTGTCCTAGAAATATAATTTGGGAAACACAGCCAGATTTAAATATTCAAAGTCACTTAGGAAAGAGCAACTCAGCCAAGCTCAGGTAACCACATAGAAACCAGGAATCAACAGAGGCAGGATCATTCCTCCAGGCAATATTTATCAAAATGTGATTTTTGGCATACCTCCATCAGAATCACCCAGGGTATGTGTTAAAATTTAAAATGTCAAGAAGTTAAACCAAGCTATAACTGAATATCTAGGGGTGGGAACCTGGAAATTGCATTTTAAACCAGTCTCCCCCACCACACACATACACACCCCCATGTTATTCTTATGCCTCCCTTAAAATTTTTTTCGTTAGCAACATAGAATCCTTTACTTTATATACTAGAATTTTCTCAAATAAGAAGTTCTATATCTTTTATCAGTCCAGTATCCTTTACCCTGAAAAATACCTTGCCCACATGTCTAAATTATTAACTTTTTTCTTCAGTATTTTCCACTAAAAGGGAGATAAAAGCAGATGTTTCCTTTATACATTCTGGAGTTTTTTCCTAAGACCCTTGACCACCACCCTTATCTGTCCTTCCATTGGTATTGAAAGCACAACAAAGAAAAACACTCCAAATTCAATTGATTTGAACTAAAAGCCACTAGTCTGGGAGCTGGGCCAATAAATAAAATAGCAAAAACTTATTTGAGCCAATTAGACAGAGATATGCAAAATAATTGGCCATGATATCAGGGTCAAGCAATAATATGCAAATAAACTAGCATCTTATTGAGTTAATGGGACAGGAATATGCATAATAAGTTGGCTGTGATGTCAAAAGCTTCATCGTAATTTTAGGCATGAATGTTATAATATAATGTTAATCCTGAGGCACTTCAAAATGCTTAATTACAATATTGATAAAATTAATCTGAATCCCCAAGATGTGAACAGATTGATCTAAAAAAGAAATGACAAAGCTTGAAACTGGATCATCTTAGGAATTGAGTTATTAAAAAGGATTCTAGCAAGCCCTATGTAAGTTAAGACCCAGGCACAGTTACTAGTACCACAGAATGGATAAAAATGCTGTGCCTACAGGACTAAGAGTAGTGTTAAGGAAATAAGAGCAGATATGAAATCAAGAGAAATGAGTGATAGGCTGAAATGTGTTAGTTCACAACAGTTAACACAAAAATTCCTAAGTCAGTTCTTTAGCCAGCAGGTACATATCCAACCATTCAACAAACATTGAGTGCATACCCACTCGGCGCCAGGCAGCATGCCAGTCCTTGGGAATACAAGTAAAAATAACAGCAGACACCAGCTTAGCAAAATGTGAGCCAGACACTGTTCTAAATGCTTTACATATGGTTAACTGATTTAATACCCATTACAACCCTATGAGGTAGATACTATTTTTAATTCTATTGTATTGATGGAACTGAAGGAGAGGTAAATAACTTGCCCAAGGTCACAGAATTAGTATTTGGCAGAGCTAGGATGTTAACTCAAATAGTCTGTCTTCAGACTTCATGAATAAAACATGACTTCTAGGTCTTTATCCTTTATCAGGTTCAAACCAGAGAGCAGGTGGCTAACTACATGTTATAGTTTGAAAGATGTCCAAAAAGTCTACCCGATTCCAAATATCCTTTATACCCAAACTAAAATTCCATCATGGAAGTCACTAATATAAATTAATTGGTTGATTGTTTAATTTGTTATTTGGTACTTAGCAAAAATGGGATCAATGAATCCATAAGACCAGACATTGAGTATTAATAGATTATTTCCATGCTGGAAAGGACCTTCTCCTTTGTATACAGATTGGTATGTTGTTGTAACGATTGATTCCATGGACACGAAAGAGGGTGAGATACAAAACAGTGATGTTTCAGTGATACAGAAGACAGTCCAAGTCTAAGAAATTTGAGTGCCTTTTAGGAGGTACAGAGAGACTAAAGAAAAACTTTACTTACTACTCCATTTTGTCAAGGCCTGATTCTGAAAGCGCATACGTGGTATTACTAGGGTAAGGGTGGTAAGATATAAGAGTACAAAAACTTACTACCCCTCTAAATTGCTAGGGGACTCTGTAGGTCAAAATTATATATTTAAATGTCAAATTTAAAGACATTGGAATTCCAAAAGACAACTTACCAGGAAAATAGAGCTCAGCTGAAAGATGTTAACAAAAGGAATCTACAGATGGAGAAGTAGAAATAGTGCATTCCAAAGAGGTCTAAGACATTTTTATTAGTCATCTGAAAACCCCCAATTCTAAAGGTGACATAAATGCTTCTAGCCATTGAAATGCCAAGCTTAGTGGCTAAGTGAAAAAAAATCTAGCCAGGCTGAATAAGCCAAAATGTGGTAGATGAGCTCCATTATGGGCAAGCTAACAAATAGTACATTGAAAAGAAAAAATAACCCAAATTAAAGTATCAAATAATAGGATCAATTATAAACCAAGGAAAAAAGTCACGTACGACCATCCGTTGAAAACATTCACCAAGTGTGCTGCCCCCCAAAAAGGCTTGATGTTGTCACAGGAGATTTTATAGATACAAGGGGGGGGAAATGCCCTACATTTATTTGTCCAAGCCCAGAGTTCATTCATGTGTAGAGTACACATAGTTGCAGTTGCCTACCTCAGTAAAAACAGTGGTGTTCGATGATCAGCTGCCAGGGGAAGGCAGCTAAAATAGAGGCACGAGGAGGCTGTATGTGAAGATAGGCTGAGAAGATTGGGACTTTGTAGTCTGGAAAAGGTAGGCTGAGCAGAGATAAGATTAAAGTATGAAAATCATGAAAGGTAGAGGTAGAGCAATACCTACCTGTTTATCACATCCCACAATACTAGAATTAGGAAGCAACCTTGATGTTTGAAAGAGATAGATAAAAGGGATGACTCTTCAGAATGATCTCAAAGGCAGCTTTCTACTCAAAAATTCTTTGTCCAATTTTCTTTATTGCTTTACAGTTGAGTCATAAAAATGTGCTGCTCTAAGAGATAGATTGAAATATAAGGCTAAGGTAAATGTAAGAGTCTGCTGTGATAAAGGCTTAAAGGGGGACATCTTGAAACCTTTACTTTGTGTTGTCTTGTAGGAACTCCTTCATGCCTTTCCATGGGTAACCGTCAGAAACAGCTCCACAGCTGCATGTCTCACTAATCCAATCCAGAATAGCTACATTTGCATCCTTGAGTTGAACATTTCTATCACCTTCTATTTAGTATACAGAAAAGGAATAGAAAGGGTCTGAATTTCTAACAGGTAATTGCGTTGGCAGAAATAGAGCCCCCAAATATTCTTCTTTTTGAAATTATATTTGGTGGGCTCTCTCAAGAGATTTTATTGTCCATATTTGGTAAAGAGGTTTTTTCCTAATAAAACTATTAGAAAGATATAGCAAAAGTCTGTGCTATTTTTCTCTTCCTTTTATGAAGCTATAACATTTCCATTAGTAAAGCCTAAAACAGGTGACAAAAATGTGCAAAGTTTTGTGTCCCAAACATTGCCATAGTGCTTGGAGAAAAGGAAACATCAAAAACAATTAAAAAAACAAAACAAACAAAAAAACCCTACTTTATTATAATCACCTCCACTTTCAAAAGGACATACTGTTTATTTTGGTCACTTAATACTTTATTCTTAATCTCAGTTATAAGTGTATCACTCCTTTACTTTCTCCATAGTCTTTCCACCTGCTGTACTAAGATATTTTGAGAATAGGGATTGTGTCTACTTATCTTTGCATTCTCAAAGCCCCTAGCATATATGTTGGAGGAATAGACATCAATATACCCTGCATAAACCAATTATGAATATTAAAATTCTAGCAATCTAACTGATTATATTGTCATCTTCCAACTGATCTGACTTAATTTTATCCACTTACTGTAATTCTTTTAGCATCATATAGTCATCTTATTATAATAGAAATAACACTGATAAATAGAAAGCAGAAAATGTAATCCTGCAGCTGATTGGTTATTTTAGCTATCATTTTCAGGAGATTTTACTTCCTTTATTTCTTCCCTCCTCACCTTCTTTAGTGGTTAGAAAAAAAAGAAAGAAAAACAGACTATTTCCGAGAGATAAAAGAAGAGAGTGACACAGAAATGCACACATTACTGTCATTATACCTGAATGACAGTCATAAAGACATTTTCCAGGGAAGAAGTGAAGACAGAATGATCCCCTTGTCACATCTTTTGCCCAGCATGAACAGATAAGGCAATGATTCAGCATCTTACTTGTCCACAGCTTTATAGACTCACTCCTTATAAAAGGAAGTCAAAAGACCATAGCAGCTGGTTGCCTTTTTGAATTACTAATGGCCTAACTTTTGCTACACATCATTCTCAGTGATGGCTAGAAAACTAGGAGGCTTCCTACGATTTTTTCTTCTACAAATAAATGCCTATAAGTGTTTACTTAGGAAATTGACTTTTTAACTTAAAAATATGAAATAAGTGCATTTGCTTTATATCCTCAGGAACACTGAAACTGTTTTTACCCAAAACTAAAGTAATATGTTTAAGAAATCCATAGATTTCAAACTACTGATTTCAGCCAACAAAGTGACAGTATAATTAATTGTCCTCTGTTAACAAAAAAGAGCTGAATGCACATTTAGTGATAATGTACTTGAAGAACTAATACATATACATATGGAACTGTGAGATTACACGGTTATCTACTGATATTATAGCTGTCATTTGTTGATATTATGAATGTTCATGTCCTTGTTAGGAAACAAATGCTTTCACAAATAGCACTATTTCAATATTTTTCTGGAACTTTAGTTTTAAAAGTATAGAAAAGCTTAAGAAATAAAGTTAAAATAATCCATAACCCTACCACTTATTTTAATATATAAGGTAGGAAATTAAGAACTCAAACCAGCTCCTCTAATCCTTTCCCATTCCTCAGAGTTAATTGTCTCAAGGAAACAATTTGAAATTTCATATCCTTCCACATTTTCTGCTTATATCGATTATATATATATACACAAATATATATGCAATATACAAAAAGGGGATTATTTTAAACACATTATTCTGTAACTATTTTTCACCTAGCAATATACAATAGAGATCCTTCAGGTCAACATTATAGATCTGCCATTATAGCTATTGGTTGCTTGCAGTCCCTTGTTTGGATGTATCATAATATATTTAGTAATATTCTTATACATGTAACTATGAGGAAAAACTATGTAACTTCACCAAAGGAATTCAAACAAGACCTAGATAAATAGAAGCATAATGTGCTCTAGGATAGGTAACAATATAGTAAACATGTCACTTCCTCCCGAATATTAAATGCCATAAATGAATTTGAAAGACAAGCCACAGACTGAAAGAAAGCTTGCCTCACATAAACAGAAGAAATGTCAATATCCCTATAATACAAAGAGTTCCTACATATCAACAAGAGAAAGAAAAGCAATGGGGAAAGTCTCCATTTTATTAACATTCCAAAAATTTGCTTCCTGCTTATTCTACCACTGGCTCGTGTTGCTGAGAAGTAAAAGGTTACATTTATCCTGTCTCATCACGTATCTAAATAAGAAAAGGATTTTAAAGTAAGATGTAATTACCCTAAGTTCAAAAACTAAAAGTGTGCTGCTTAAAAAGACACTGGATTGATTGCAAAGAGTACCCAAAAAAATCAGGTCATTAGCTTATAGATTTTCAACTATACTTGCAGGAGTTTGAATCCATTAAGACACTCAATTCAGCAGCATTGTTACAATAGCAACTGGAAGAGATCTGTGACAGTCACTGAAAGTCAAAGTAAAAATATACACCTTTATGAAAGTCAAAACCAGCATTTTAAAGAGAATTTTCCAATTTCTGTACTTAAAAACATTTAATTAAACATCTGAAAGCTTCTTTTACTAAAAAGTTGCCAATTCAAGTTGTGTATCTAGAAAACACTTTTGAATTTTATAGTACCATCTTTAATTAATGGAAATATTTGTAAATGAAACTAGCCTAAAAGCTATATATTACATGACAGTGAAGCTCCAGTTTACTATAATTAGAAAAAAAAACTATATATATATATATAATTAGAAATCTATTTTAATCTTCACTGAAAGGGGTTCATGTTTTATGTTTATAAGGATTTCACTAAAAATTCTAAAAAATAGAGGCAGAGATTTTTAAAGATGCAGTGAATGCTTATGAATTATGCAAGTCTGAACTTTCATTTTAATAACTTCATTAAAATATAAAAACCTTAAAAGCTTCCCAACAGGAATTTAGCTTTATAGAAATGCTTCATACATACCCCGACCTTGCCAAGAGGCATGCCTAAGGCATGATTTAACAGTTATTACAGGGCAAAGCCTAATAATAAATACCTATCTGAAAATGCCAGCATTTGTCCTTGCCTCCTTGGCCTCCAGTGGAGTTGTAACTCAGCCATAAACAGACCCTCTCCTGAGAGACAGCAGGGCGCAGCGGGAAAGGAACAGCAACTGGCATCAGAAAACCTGGATCTGAAGCCTTTAACCTTTCTGATCCTCAGTCTGTTCATCTATAAAATTGGGGCATTAAAGATAGTCACATTGTCGGGTTAACAGATGAGATAATGTTAGGTGGAAGCTCTAAGTAGACAGCACTATATAGTTATTTCTAAGCCAAAGACAGACCTTGGTTAACTCTTAATTTTTCTCTTCATATTCTGGTTCCAGAATATGTGTTCCTATATGCTGACATAAATACTTCTTGTGCATGTGCATGTGTATGTTTAAAGAATGCCTCTGCATTATTTGGGTGGCAGTCATCTGCTTTGACTAACCTATGATGGCATCCTGAACTAAGGGAAAATCATCATCATCTCTCCTCCTACTCTTTGGCCACAAGACCCAGCATATTTTATAAGAAATCAGACAAGTAGTATATTTCTACCACCTTCAGCTCTTTATTTAAGATGCCAAATTTCTCTTCCAAGTATTTCTTTTATGATAACAGATCCGAGACAAACACAGCTAATTGAGCCAAAGAACAGGAATAGAGAGGAAGGACAGAGCCACTGTCATCCTAATTATCCAGTTAATGTGGTCGCTGGACAAGCTCTCCTCTCTAAAATGAAACACCACAAGATGGAACCTGCTGTTGCAATGTGAATTTGACTAGAAGTGGCAGAGCCTGGTCCCAGAGCAACTCTTCGTTGTCTTTCCAAATAATTGTGCCCCAACCAATAAATGCCTAATTTGATACAGTATGAGTCAGCATTTGTTGCTCATTGTTAGTGCATAATTTATTGGTAAAGATTTCAACTTTCACTTATCTCTACAAATTCTCAAAACTCCACAAATAACATCAACACCAAAACCAAGGAAAGTACCCATGTACAGTCTCACATCCTTGTATCCAAAGACCTTTTGACCCTCTTCAGCTTGTTTTCCTCTAGCTGAAATTTCATTTTCTATATCAAACATATCCCTAGACTGTGCCCATCTTGGCATTCCAAAGAATAGAAAGAGCTTTGATTGGATTATGTGTCTGTTCTATAGCCTTCCCCTTAAATCAAATGAATTGTTCCACTTGCCAATAGGAAAACTAGCTCAGTTAAAGTATTTTCTAAGAACCTAGGTAAGAAATGTGAAAATTTGTTATGTATTAGTCCTACAGGAGAGATGATTTCTCTATGCCACGTTGATTTGTTATTTAACCAATTGCTAAATCTGCCCACATCAGTAACATTGAACTGTGCCTCTCTCAAACTAGCCAGCCTGACTCGAGGTTAAACCAATTGCTTAGGAAACATGAACCTGAAGACTGTATTTCAGACTCTAGGGATGAAAGTGTCAGAGCTCCTCAGGATGCTAAGAAAGATATAAACACAAAATTAGGAGGTATATTTCAGCCTGGTCCTAAAATGAAAAATTCTTCATAAATATACTACAATCAGGGCTGCCTTTTTTTCAATAAATGTATCTTTTGTATTTATACAGTAGGATTCAATACAATAGAATTAAACTATATGTAAGTTTAGCCCAAAGATAAAGATACTATCCCTCAAGCCAAATTATTTATAGTACATATTTTTTAAAATCAACTTGCCCTCACACTATTATAGCATATATATATTTTAACTTCTATAACTGCCACTTGTTTTTTAAATCTAAATTAGTCCAGCCATCTTTAATGCTGCAAGAAGAACTAGTTATTAAAGCCACTAAAACTTAATATTTGCTTACAAGCAAGATCTCAGGAATGAAAATTTTTCTTTATCTTGAGTAGGTCAGTGAGCAAAAAGATATTTTTTATTTGTTTGCTGTTGGCATTGGCTCTCAAACTTTCCATTTAAATTTCAAAATGAATTAATCTGAAATGTAAAATAACTGTGAAATCTTATCACCAACTGAGATTATTTTAAAGGTAAGACTCCAGCAACAGAGTTCCTATACTCTATACTGAAAGGTCTGGAATACTGCATTCATTTCTTGAAATACACTTAAGAGGAGAAACATCAACTTTCTGAAGCAAATCTAGCAGGAAGTCAGGGTCATGCAGAGGGCAGATACAGTCTCAGCTAAGGAACGGTTCAAAGAATAGATGTTTAAGCTACAAAAGACTTTGAGAGGACAGGATAACTACCTAAAAATATGTGGGAAAAGAATGGAACCTACTCTTGTTAACTATAAAGATCTGAACTGGAATCAACAGGTGTAAGCAATGGAGATCCATACTTGCTTCTTCCAATTTTAGTTCCTAAGCAAAAGCTAGAGGCAAGCTTATCAGAAATACTGAATTAGGAGTCTACGGTCATACCAGCCTGAACGCGCCCGATCTCATCTGATCTCGGAAGCTAAGCAGGGTCGGGCCTGGTTAGTACTTGGATGGGAGAAATACTGAATTAGGGATGATGCCCTACCCACCTGCCATAGGTTAAGGACTTAGCCTATTAAATCCCTCCCATCTCCTAAAACTGTTTCATTCTAGGCAAGAATTACAGCTCTAAAAGCTCATGCCCAGGCTAAAGACATCAGCACATGGAAGAACCATCTATTAAAGACAAATTTATCCATACTAAGAGTGATTATTTTTCTTTCTTTCATTTCAGCATATTATGGGGGTACAAATGTTAAGGTTACGTATATTGCCCT
>VBSM01003169.1:2724747-2761754 GCA_008086735.1 Cheirogaleus medius
GAGTGCAGGTGTCTTTTTTATAGAGTGACTTTTGTTCTTTTGGGTAGATGCCCATTTTTTTTTCTTAAAAAGAATCAAAGACTACCACTGCTAATAACAATGCTATAATCCAATCAGTGCTTTTTGTGATAAGCATTTACCAATTTGGTTTTGTTTAATCCTATTCATAATTCCATGAGGTAGAGATCATTCTCCCCATATAGAAATGAGAAAACTAAGGTTTGCAAAAGCGACTGCTCAAGGTCAAAGGATGAAGAAATGGCAGGTCCCGGCTCCTCACTCCAGCTGTCTGTTGCCTAAGCCTGCCTGCTTACCCAGCGCACCCCACCAGCCAGACCATGCACACTGTAATTTCAGTTGCCCATAATTCCCAAACCATAGAAACCTCAACTCTAGAAGATAATAAATGCTTCTGAGCTGCAAAATGATCATCAGTTGACTCACAATTAATACCCTCTATAGATTATTTTGACAAAGTAACACTATCCAACTGTGCCTGCAAATGTCAACACATGCAAATCCCTGTGACTTCATAGATAAACAGCAAATGCCCTAATGAGCAAAGAAACAACTGGTCTGTGTTCATTTTTTCAGTGTGTTTCTCATTTCTGCTGGAAAATAACATCCAGAAGGAATATGTGTTCTATTCAATGACTGAAAAAAAGAGGAAGGTTAGCATTTACAAGTTTACATAATATAAAAAACAATGGCCATGAAACAGTGAGCTGTGGCTTCCTGGTGGGAAGACAATTGTATGCAGCCCGTGAGTTCCTGGGCAATTTTAATTTACTTTTAATCATTTTGGAAGTCGTGCCTCAAAGGTATGAGCTAAAAAGCTCCGTAGCATTTTCTTTTTTTCTTTTTCCTCCTTTTTTGTTTGGCAAAAAGTAGCCCCCCAAAAATAGATAGAACCAATTCAAGTGTTTGCTTCTCCAGGAAACGCCCCCAAATATCCTAGCCCCATCTTTGTTATTCTTTACCTTTATACCACCCACATTTTTTCCACTTGATCAGTTATCTTTGATTGTGTCCTGTATATCCCTTTTCTCACTCATGAGACTGAGTTCTTTAATCATCAGGGTTGCCAAGCACCCTCATTATTCCTTTTTCTATGTTACTATGGCACACTGGAGTGCTCTCTCCCTGTGACTTATCACACACTGTAGGTATCTGTGCCCTTTGCTCTGTGATATCCTTTTGCCAGAGACCCAACTTGATTCACTTTTGCATGTCCATCAACTAGCATTGCTTAGCACATAAGGAAATTAAGTGAAAATTAGAATGGTT
Organism: Cheirogaleus medius; assembly: GCA_008086735.1. Lineage (NCBI taxonomy): Eukaryota > Metazoa > Chordata > Mammalia > Primates > Cheirogaleidae > Cheirogaleus > Cheirogaleus medius. Next base: position 2,726,035 of record VBSM01003169.1, read on the forward strand.
CATTAATCCCCGGTGTTGGGCATATAGTATGAACTGAAGTGAATTAAATAGAATGAGAACAGATCAAAATGAACTGAATTGAACATATTAAGATATTATGTTGGAATAAAGTTATCCAGATTATATTTATAATTGTAGACAAATTGATTAGCACAACCTACCTATGATGTGTATTATTCCAGTGACTGATACTCTTAGTATTTATTACCTATTATGTTACCTACCATAGAAAGGTCAGCAACCTTTAGGCCTAATATTGTAGTTAGTTCTTTAACCTGAGACTATAATGGTAGACACAGTCTAAATCACTGTGTATTTGAAGAATTGCTGAGAAATGTAGAACAAACTCTGGAAGGTTGACAATATTTCTGAAAAAGCAAACGTATAAAGCAATGTAAACTGACATCGTCGATCATAAAAGTAGGATTCCCCAAACAAGTAGATCCGAAATTTCATTTCCAGGGCTAAGTCACGTTCTTGGTCCAAGGTTTGCTGTGATGCCAGAGGGAGAGGAAGCCAAATCGGCAGTGGCCCCTCATCCCTCTCCTCTGTTATCTCCAACTTGTAAAAAATCCATCAATCACTGGGCACTGTGCACCCCACTGGGGCTAAGCCCTGAATTAGGCACTTGAAATTCAATCAATAAGATGGTCATTGTCCCTCTACTTTGGGAGCCTACTGTCTCAAAAAGGAGACCAACAATAAACAAGTACCAAAATAAATAAATAAATGATCACAAATCCTATGGGGAAAAAAAGTTAACAGGATGTGACAAAGAAATGGAAAGAGGTTTCCCTCACCTGAAGAGCACAGACTCTGACTTAGGAGTACAGGCAATTCTTTTCTCAAAATTATATCCATTTTCATTAAAACAAGTAATTATTTATAAACTACATAAACATTTTGTAAAAAGGTAAGTGATTGGGAAAGAGGGAAATATCCCTCCCTATACAATCTGTGCTTAACTAGCCTAGGTTTGTCTAATGAGACCAGATGACTTCAAGTTTGATAATGTTCACTTATTAGTAAAGCTTTTGGCATACATTCCCCTTTATATATTTACTTGTAGGTTTATAAGTGTTGTACATTTACTACTGTGGTAGTATAAAATGGACGTTATAAACTTACTTACAAGTAGAAAAATATAAAGGGTAAGGCAAAATTAAAATAAGCATTTTACAATTATTTATAAATACTTTACAATTATTTATAAATAATTATCTATAATTAATTAAATTTTAAATTTATTTACAATTATAAATTGTAAAATTATTTAAATAATTTTTAAAATTATTAAAAATGTTATTCCGCTCTAAAATATTAATTACTATGTTAGTAAATATGTCTCATTTTTTAAGATATTGGTTCAACTTCATGATATAGTAATTTACAAATATAATGTTGGATTCCACTTATTTCAATACTTTGTTTTAAAGAGGGTCACATCTGAAAATATGCCTCACAAATGCACAATATTTATACTATTTAATGTAGATTAGTTTGAGATTCATAGAAAATATGACAGGACATAACAATGAAGTTTTTAATCTTTTAAAAATTTTAGCCAACTTGTTCATCTGAAGTAGATTATCACTCTTCTCTCTAAGCCTGACTGACACAGCGCGTTGTTAAAAAAGAAAGCGATACTGGCTCTGCCGTACTTATCATGTTTGCATTATCAAGTTTTCCTCAAGCCACAGTTGTTTTTCAGGAATCATTTTAAGCAAGGTCTGATTTTATGAGGATTAGTTTGGTTACAATTAAATAACATAAGGTCAATTTAACTGCACTCACATAAAGTGCAGCACATAGAAAAATGCTGAAAGCGAATACATACAGTGAGGCCCACCCCTCTGGCACTCAGCCCCACAGTGGTGCTTCCATGCCATCCTCAGGAAACATCGAGTACTGAGAGTCAATCATGCCCAGACAGGGCATCATTGTGAGGAAATTTCCAATCCTTTACTTTTAGAAAAAGAAAATAAAGTAGAAACTCTAATATTTTCTTCTGGGGAACACATAACTCCACAATGCAGAGGTTTCTAGTTTATAAGCCAAAATCTGCCAGCAGTACTATATTTCCTTTCTTTTCTCTTACCAAAAACAGAAAAATATCACATTGCTTCAATTTTTTCTTAAAAAATCCATTACTCATTAATCCAGAATAGATCATTGTTATTTATCAATGTGATACCTAAGTTTTATTTAAAAATAGTACACATTCTAACAAATGGTAAGTTTTCCATAAATTTCAGAAATAACACGTTTTAAAAAGAAAAATACATGTAAAGAGGCACCAATCAGATTAGTTTCAGGACTCTCAATATCACTAAAGGAATAGGAACGGCTGGATGTTTAACCTATAAAGGGGAAGACTGGTTGGGTAGCAGGATGGCTGCTCACAAGAATTTGAAGAACTGTCCTACGGACAAAAGTACGGACTCACATGTTCAGGAAATATGTATTAAATACCTACCTGCTAAGGACCACATGGGCTGGGAGCTAGAGACACAGCAATGAATAAAATGTGATACCAGCCTACAAGGAGCTTGGAACTGGCTCAGGGAGATCCGTGTAGAAATACTGTGTGTGATTTAGAGTAGGAATCGACAAACTTTTTCAGTAAAGGACTAGACAGTAAATATTTTAGGTTTTGCAGGCCACTTGGTCTGTTGCAACTATTCGACTCTCCTATTGTAACATAAAAGCAGCCACAGACCGTATATAACAAATAGGCATGTCTGTGTTCTAATAAAACTTTATTTATGGACACGTGGATTTTATATAATTAAACATGTCATAAAATATTAATCTTTTTTTTTCAACCTTTAAAAATGTAAAAATTTTCTTAGAGCCTACAACATGTAGCAACCAGATTGGGTCCACAGGCAGCAATTTGCTGAGAGCTAATGAACAGGACTTCACAGGAGCTCAGAGAAAGGGTACTTAACCCTAATTGGGGGTGTAATGGATGCTTCCTGGAGAAAGCAAGAACTGAAATGAGGGATTATACAGGTCAAGGGGACAGGCCCAAAGGACAGTTGTGAGCAAAGGTATGGTTGTATGAAACAGAATGGGGAGTACAGAGAAACCACTGAGAAATGAAGTTAGAGAAATAGGCAGAGCCCCATCAAGGAAATTAAACCTTATACTCTAGAGGTGGTGAGTAGCCACTGGGGGGTTAAGTATAAATAGCAAGTTTGTGTTAGAATGGTCAGCAGTAAAAGGTACTGTGATAGCAATTCCAGCTCTGACTATGAAGTCAGCCTGACTTGGGTTAGAATCCCAGTTCTGCTGCTCACCAAGCCTGTGGACCTCAAATCATTTTCTTATCCTCTCCAAATCTCAATGCCCTCATCTGAAATGAGAAAAGAGAATCCCAACCTTATTGTTATTCTTTATTATTGTACATTCTTGCTTCACTTATTGTACATCGTGCCACAGCTGGTGATGTGAATTTCATTGCTAACTTATTGTTTGACTGATGCCCCCTCTAGGTTGCAGGGCCAAATCATTATCCATACACCAAGTGCCTAGCATGGTGCCTGACCAAAAGTAGTTAATGAATAAATGAAAAAAAATCAACCAATCACAAAGCCAGTATTTTCCCACCTTGTCATTCTATAACTATCCATGCTTACTATGCATGCATGCTTGCTTCTTGTTTTATGGAATAAATATGTTGCATCATTTACTTAAAACTTGCAACAAAGGCATTGAGAGAAATGATTAATCATTCTTCTATACAACTATCTTATCCATAATAAGTTTATTTTCTTGAGTGAATTCTAATTAAATTTCATTTTGGTACATGGCTTTTTCCTCTCCCACTGAGATGCATTTCCTTCAAGAAATTTCTTAATCTAAATGGGCAATTTTCTAGTTTATATTACACTACACTTAAAGCAAAATCTTTCTAATGCACAATATAGGCTAACTTTTTAACTTAAACTTAGAAATAGGGTAAATGGCCCATCTCATGAATGATCTCCAAATGTCTGTATGCCTCCTTGTATAATTGCCAAAAGCCCTTTATATTTTACCACTGAATATCATATCACATAAATTATAAATATATGATTTATCTATTCATTAGATTTCCAGGACTCTTGTTCCAGAGCAAACCAGTAAGCAATAAAATCCATGTTTCCATGTTAGATTTTAACTCATATTGCTCCTTGTTGTTCAAGTTCATTCATTCATTCAATAAATATCTATCAAACACCTACTATGTATTAGGTACTATTAAATCTTCTTTTTTGGGGTTATTTATATAACATGTTTTTTAATGTGTTTACTTTCTAAATAGCTTAAATCTCAACCCTCAATTTATTTGTTCCTTCTATAATATGTTTAGGTAATTATGGCCTAAATAAAATGCCTAGCAATTCTAGTGATAGGGGGCCAAATATAAAAATTCACAGAACTATTTAAATTATAAACAGATTTTAAAAAACATTATCTTGTGTTTCTGTCATCCTTCTACTTTCCAAGAGAACATATTTGCGTTCTGAAATCTAATCTCATTTACATATGACAGGGTTGCTTTTGAAAATTCAGACTTTGACCATATTGTCTTTGATGTATATACAACTTAGTTTCCCTTTCTGCTTTTTAGTTCTAGAATTCTTTAAGACTCATTATAAATTGAGATTATCCAGGATGCTATATGAGAAAACATTTTAATCATATTTCTGAAAATGAGTTAATTCGAAGAAAACTCTGTCCAAATATGATAAGATCCCCTGGGATTTTTAAAATTTAATTTGTGATTACTAATTTCTTAAACCAAAAAAGTAGGGAGATAGAATATTTATTTATGACATTGAATGAATATCTATGAGTATATATATTTCGTGCATATATTCTATTATACCTATTCTAGAATTACTCTATCCAGAATTTTAGTGAAATATATGCAATATACACAAGATTTAAAGATTTCATATTCAAGTACGCACATATTATATAAAAATAGTTGTTCAATTACTTAAAAGCAAATCCAATTTTGTATCTGTTGCCTTTCCTTCTTTGTTCCCTAATAGCTTTATTCACTCATTAATTCAAAGTACTTATTGTGTAGTTACTATGTGCTAAGGCGTTCTAGAGGTTACAGCTACAGCAGTGAATTAAACAGGCAACAATTCTCCCTCATAAGGATAACATTCTAGAGGAGGAGAAAAACACTAAACAAAAGATAAGTGAATAAAATGCAAAGTGTGTTAGATAATAAGAGCTTAGGGGAAAAATAAATCAGAGACTGTTAATGAAAAGTAGTCAGATTCTGGATCTATTTCACAGGAAGAGCCAACAGGATTTGCTTCTGACTATGAAAGAGAGTGAGGAGTAGAGGATGGGTGCCCAGATCTTGGCCTGAGCAACTGGAAGAATTGAGTTACTAAACCCTGGGATGTGGAAATCTGCAATAGTTCAGGTTCGGGAAGATTGAACAGCATGAGCTTAATTAGGGACAAGTTCAGTGTATGATACCAATTAGTACAACAAATGGAGATGTCTAATATGCAGTTAATCACCAAAATTATAACTTATTTCTTTTAAGTTTTGTAAACTGCCATGGAAAAGTACCTTTTTCTTCATCCCTACCGTGACAAATTTCTCCTATTTATCACTGCCAGGAGAGTTGAAAGCTATTGCCTAAGGTATCTTTTTCACTTATTCTCCATATTATCTAATTCTTAAAGCTCTTAACTATGTAAAACACAGGCCATGAACCATGGAAGTTTCCCTCACCCTCAATTTGGCTTCCTTCTTTATGCCACACACCATACTTAAAATACTTGGCCCAGATTATCAAACTCAAATTTCCTTCCCTCAGAAATCTTTTCCTCACTAACTAGAAGATGCTCAAGGCTCAATTCCTTTATGAACTCCTTCCAATCCAATCCCAGTTTACTAAAGTGTGCCTTTCTTCAGGAAAAATTTAGAAACTTTCAGAAACATCACAAGTATGACCTACTTTGGAGGATTTTCTATCATTGTTATATAATCTGTGACACATAAATGCAACTCTTAAAACTTCAAAGAAAATAGTCCACTGGAAACAACTTTTTGGTTCTTCTTACTTCCAAATAGGCTGGATGACATTGCCTACTGAGCTAGTTCACAGAAATGAATTTGCTAAAAAAAAAAAAAAATTGTCTTTAAAGAATCAACTGAAAAGAAGTTAGTTTAGTGGCCTCAGAGACAGCTTCATTAAAAACATGTCTGGGTCCTGATATGGCAATGATTTTTACACTATTGTGATCCAAGAACCACTTGTGAAAGTCAAAAGTACAATTTACTAGTCTCATTGGCTATAAAAGCAAACAAAACATGACCCACAGTTAGACAAATGCTTTTAATGAGACATTAACATTAAATCACTAACTCATGCCAAGAACAAAAATATAAAGATTGGAATCCAGATCAGTAGTGATTAACCCAAGGAACAGGCTGGAATACCCATACAGACCCAACCTAAGGAACCTACTTGGGGGAACACTAAATACCATAACTAAAAATGGTCATTAGATGAATACACAGCCCAAATTAGGAAAGTTCTTACATCAATGACTTGTATACAGAGCCTAGCAAATTTATGGAGTCATGACAGCGATTTCCAAAATCAACACAAAAAATTAGTGTGTGTTTCAGAATAAGACTTGAGTCAAAGTGTTTTTGTTTTTTGGTTTTTTTTTGTTTTGTTTTTTTTTCAAAATAGAGGTGGGGGTTGAGATTGTGTTACCCTCTAAACCCATCCATGGTTAATTTCCTCCTGAGAAAAGAAATCCATTTAATTCTAGTGTTCCTGTTATGGTTTTGACAATTTACATCTTCATTTTCAGTTCTGAGATTATGGTTTAGTAAATGGTCCTCAGACCCAATAAGCATATCAGCAGAGAATTTTTTAGCAAGTTAATCAAAATGCAAGAAAAACAATAGGGTATGCTTGAAATAATGAATCACATGATTACTTAGTTTAGCAAGACTGCCACAAAATGAAACCCTGTTGTTTTTTTAAAACCTCAGATGAAAATATTTCTGAGTAGTGTTTCAAAGAATGAAGAAAATTGGCCTTTTTGAAGGTTACTAAAAGGTGCCAACTGTGTACCATTACAAGGAGTCCTCTGAGAGCCCTGAAAATACATATGGGTTTTGTTAATCATCTTAAAATTCCAAAGAGCAGTCTATGCCACACAATAATATACTAATACACTAAATCTACATAAAGCTTCCTGGTGTTTTATGAAAAGTCCTAGGTAGGCCAAGCTTTTGGATTGGTTGAGATCTTTATTTCTAAGTTCAGTAGCAAACCCCTGGAAAGCTGCAATTTCAAATAAACCTCTCTGTCGTGTCTGTTGCCTCTTAATATAGTAATCATATGTATGCTTGTGTACTGAAACCTCATCGAATAGAACTCTAACTTTGATAAATATGTTCACTAAGAAGATACTAAAATCATCCAAAAGGGAATATGAAAATAATAGATATTGCTGAGAGTTCACTTACTATGCTTAATACTTTGCATGCAGTTTCATCTGCACAGCAAACTTGAGATAGCAATTATATATCTTGTTGAAAAGATGAGGAAACAGACCTAAGGAAATTAAATAACTTGCCAAAGGTCAGGCTAGAGAGTAAAGGACTTAACTAGTAATCTAACCCATGCCTCCTAACTCTACTTGGATCATGTTTTCTGATTTATAAATCTAAAGCCCCCTTTCCAGAAAAAAATTGACATCTTTGGAAAACTTCCTTTAGAATTGGCCTATTTTACTTGAAAATATTTATTAAGATTAACCAAAGATTTTAACTCTACTCTTGGCCTTTTTTTTTTCAACATTCCTTCAACCACCACACCCCCACCACCACCACCATCACCACCAAAAGAGAAAATAATAGCACCTGTCATTTAGATCTGTTGAGTCAATGTTAACAGCAAAAGCTAATTAGTATACTCTGTAAAACAGGACTCAGAGTTCAGAGAGACTCTTTGGCAAAGATGCAATTGGAAATGTGTTCCTTGAACACATTTATACTAATCAGTTGATCAGCAAATTTCTATCACACCTGTCTGTGCCTGGTGTAAAGCAAGTTCTTTCCGAAAAGTGAAGAAGCCTTGTTTAGCAGGACTGGAAGAAGCTTCCCCCTTGCAATTCCCCAAGTGGACTTTGCAAAGGTCCTCCTTCCCTTAATCCACTACCTCCTAGAAACATCTGCTCATGACATCTTCCTTCCTGGAACCCCTGAAGGGTTTGTGGGGTTGCTTGAGGTATGGCAACCCCATATGTGGGACTCCAAAGTTAGACAAAGGAGTGTAGGTGGTTTCCTAGAATATTAAGCCCACAAAAGAGCACCAATATGTGACACTTTGTGGTCTACTGGAGTTGAAGTAGCTGCTACTTTAGTCAGAGCTTACTGTGTGCTAGGCACTGTGCTAAACACTTGACAATCTTACCTCATTTAATTCCTATGACAATTCTAGGTAATACTATCCATCAACAAGTTGAGGATATGGCTTAGAGACCTAAGGAACCTAAAATCCATGCCTTTAGCTCCATTACCATAATTTCCCCTAGGATTTAGTAGTTTTCATTCCTTGAAACATTGATGATCAGTGTTAACCTATATTAAGCTACAATATTATTTTTATGAATTCCCCAATTCCTACTTTAAAACACAATAGCATTAATCTTTTAAAGATTAGAGATACATTTCTTTTGCTTGCCCCAAAGAAACCTATTCTGTTCCAAGGTAAAACTGTATCCCTAAACTTGGTAAAACTGAAGTCAAGACTGTCTCAAGTTCCCATTGAATCAGATAATTCTTATCAGATCTCCTTGAAAAAGATAAAAGGACCACCATGGTTACAAAGTGCAGAGCAACAAAAGCCAAGGTCCTGTTAACAGCATTTCATTGAGATGCAGGAAGCATCTCTGTGTACTTACTCCCCATCTTAGCACACAGCTTGGCAGGGGTTTTGAAGGATTTGAATTCTGAATTTCTGTTAGAATAACATCTGCCAAGAACAAGCCCTGGATGTACTACTTGTCCCTGTAGAGAAAAATGAGTAGCTTATCATGCAGGTCTTTGTCAAGATAATACCTACGCCTGTTGTCAGGCTAAAGATTTAGATACTCCTGGATGAAATTCCAGGTCTGTGTGAGGATTAGGGAGCGTGGTTGAGCTACAAATTGCTTGGAAGCAAGCTGATTTTAAGTTGCCATGGCAAAGAAAATGCAGAGAATGAGCAGCTTTTACATTAATATTTTCTAGGTATTGTTATGATAGGATTGTTGGGCGGAGGAGCGCTTTTTTTTTTTTGGTACTTCTACTGACATGAACAGATAAAATAATAAACACTAATTACAGAGTATTATAATGATTTCTGGGCTTCTCCTCAGAGGGGTGTATATCTGGGTAGGTAATTACTTCTCTGACAGATAGTTTTTACGTGAGAATGGAGGATGATGAGCCTAGTTTATTGCCTGCTGATGAGACCATGGGGGAGGAAGGTCATGAGGGCATGCTTATTAAGACCATTTTAGTCAATGTGTTTTTCAATCAGTTGTCAAGATACCCACCCCTGGTGAAAGAAATGCTGCATATAAAAATGACACAGTGATTCTCAGTCGTGGGAGTCTGTTACTTCAGGGAAGTGACTAAATGGTAAGAGACTTTTCAGGTTGAAGTGGAAGACATTTCTTGAAAATATGATGCCTGTAAATGCCCTAAACTTTATTCCTAGTGTGAAAGAAAGGGCTAGTTTCTTTACTACACTTTCATTTCCTGAAAGATTATTTTCCCTTACTAATTCAGATTCAAGTTCCTACACAATTCCAGATAACGTTTAGGAGGTATGCTGACCTCAAGGACTTTATGTTCAAAAGTACACACTCAAACACACGGGCTTTATGCCCTTCCCCATACCGTAACTGAATTTGCTGAGCAAAAAGGGCAGTGATTCTTTCCCCCTTGTTATTTACTAGTAGATAATAAAGAATACATAGAAAAAAGAAAATGTGATAATTCAGAGAGGAAAAAAAACCCTAAAGTTTTGACAAAATGTTGATAGTGTACACATACTGCCCCTCTTGAAATGATCCATGTTATTAAAATTATATCATTTCAGCACTTACCTCTTAGTCCTGCTACATGTATGGAGATTCAGAGGAAAGACAGTTATCACTTTAAAATGATGGCAAATGACATGTGTTTCAAACACTGAGAGATTCTTGGGGTTATTTTTATTTCAAAGTATTACAGGAGTAACACAATGGTAAGTATTTGTGCCTCTAAATATATCTAAACATAGAAAAGGTACAATAGTAGTACAGTATTATAAGCTTATGGGACCACCACCATAAATGCAGTCCATTGTGAACCAAAAAACATTGTTGTATCTCCCTGTCCTCCCTGATCATAGATATTTTTATTCTGTTAATATAGTAAAATAGAAAAATTAATTTATATAGTACAGATAGCTATTCAAGATATATTTTTAAATAAAAATTTTCCTAAAAAACAAAAAATCTCCTTTTGCTTCTAACTTTTATGTGCATTTTATTGTTGTCCCTTGCAGAATTACATTGTTAGACAAAACATGGGATGATCAGAATTTAATTAGCCTTATTTGTTGTTGTAACAGCTTTCAAATTCTTTCATCTTATGAAGGAGTGAATTCCTAGATTACTCACAGATACATGAAAATAAAAAACTGAACTACAGGGAGGAATTTTTACATCGCACTTATCAGTTCTTTATCATGTAAAGCACCTGCGCCTTCTAAAAGATGCAAATCCCTCTTTATTATTTTGATGAGTTAACAAGATGAATTAATTTCTATAACACTATAAAACTAAATTGTGAAAAATGGTCTCCAACTATATAATCTCTTTGATTATACCTATTATTTGGAAATTCTCTAGAGAAACTAGAATCTTACAGAAATATTGTGTCCTAGTTGTTTAACTAGATAATTTAGACTCCCCTAGAAAATTAATATTGAGGGTAGGCTGAGAGGTGATCATTTTAATCTGGAATATTTTTCATAAATAAAGGAAATTGATTTTAATAGAGCAAATTTTCCATATGCATATTTTCATATTTCACTGAGTGCTGAACTGTACAATAAACACAGCAACTGAAAAGTTTCCAGCTCTGAAAATATCCAGCAGATTTAAGTATTGTTATTTGCTCTAGCCACCTCTTAAAACATATGCTCATTGCAATTGCTAATATAAAAGCTTTGGTGTCAAAGCCTTCATAACATATTTTATACACACAATATAAATCAAATTTTATAATTGCTCTATGTATTTATTATTAGCTATTATTAGTGCAGAAAGAGGGGTCAAAATGATCAAACACTCTACACAATTTCACAAGATGAATTGCAGGGAAAAAAGTGACTGAGCTGGATCAACAGTGTCCTAGGGTCTTGGCAGATGCATTTCTGGTGGAGGCAGCCTCATTTCTGCACGGGGCAGGCCTATTGGTGTTGCTTGAGTAGGGAAAAGCCCAAATGGTGGGCTTCATACCAGATGGAGGAACCATAATGCCTTGAGATGGGGTTGCTCTGCCTACAGGTGGGGGTAGAGTCCCCCATCCTGGTGTGTACTGTGTTTTGGTTCTTCAGCAATGGTGACAGCAACGGCAGCAGCTGCAACAGTGCCCTTTCCCTAGGGGGTCATTACCTGCTGGAATGGACCTCCAACTCCTTGGACAAGGTCTGCTAACCCAGCAGGAGCCTGGGGAATTGGTACAACATCTGGTGTTCCTCTGCCAGCTTCCCTACCAATTCTAGGGCCTCCTGCAGCTCCAGCAAGTGGTACCTGAGCAATGTAGTATCTTTGGGGGTGGCCCCTCCACAGCCATAGATACCCCAAGTTCTCCCAACACAGCAAGACCAGACCCAAAAACCTGCTTTTCTTCACGCTGTCTGCTTCAAAGTCTTTGGCTTGATCTTCCTGAACTTATCACACTCAGAGGCTCAAATTCATATGCTTGTCAAAAGCCTTAAAGGTGTTGAAGACCACTAGGCCATCTCGCAGGATACATCTCATTCTATAGTCTATGTGCCACAGCATCTTGCTACTCTTGGCCACAGTCATGATTGCTTTTCCACCAAATCTGATGTCCACAGTTAAAATTTCATGATCCTTAAGATGTGGCGGAAGGCTATAGATAAAGGCATAATGTAGGTTCTCCTAGAAACTACACAAGCTGGTGCTGGTCAGAAGCTTCAGATAGTAGATGGAAATAAGCTTCCTCACTGTTCCTATGCTACTTTAATCACCTTGGAATAAGCTTCCTCACTGTTCCTATGCTGCTTGGAATAAGCTTCCTCACTGTTCCTATGCTGCTTTAATCACCTCTTTGTATCTCAGCTAAGAATGCCGGGTCAGTTCTGCCTGGAAACCCAGCACAGGTACTTGCTGCTGCTGAGAACGCCGCAGGTACAACTGAGGCTCTTGGTTGCTCAGTGAGGCTGTCCTGTATTTGACTTGGACTCCCACCTCTGGCACATGCTGTTCTGTAGCCCATCTCATGTGCAAGCGATCCCTTGCTAGCGCCATCCTGTCACTGACCCCTGCTCACACTGAGGTGTCAGGCATCCCCGGCAGCATCCCCAGTAGCCACTCCGCTCTGTGTAGGACTCACTACCACTATAAACCAAAATTTATATGATTTGCATGCCAGAAAGAATCTTTAGACGACCTCTTTCATATGTTTAATTCTCTAATTCTTGGATATCAGAAACAAGACTAATTGAACAGTTTTGCATTAAAATGAACTAGGTATAAAAAAGAGCTTAATATTCAGCTTAACACTGGCATGTGAAATTTTTGTAATTTATTTTTTTTTATTTCAGCACATTATGGGGGTATAAATGTTAAGGTTACGTATATTGCCCATGCCCCCCCTCCCCCCTCAAGTCAGAGCTTCAAGCGTGAGCATCCCCCAAACGTTGCACATCTCACTTATTGTGTTTGTATATACCCATCCCTGTTGTTCCTATATGTCCACTTAGGTGTTGATCCGTTAATACCAATTTGCTGGTGAGTACATGTGATGCTTGCTTTTCCATTCTTGAGATACTTCACTTAGTAGAATGAGTTCCAGCTCTATCCAGGAAAATACAAGAGGTGCTGTATGTGATTTCAACACAATATTTTAAATGGCTTTACATTCTATTACTATATGGGTTATAGACAAAAAGCTATGGCACTGAGAAGAATGATTGCTTTTGACAAACATTCTTAACACTCTAACCTGGGAGATCTGGAGCACCATATTTATAGGTACATCATTTCAAGTTTTGAATAGAAGTATATCAGCAAACAAGAATGAAAGTTGATTCCATATTGGTGGCAGATGTGAAAAAAAATCATCCATTATTATATAATAGGTTTCATTGGCTTTCTCCTGAATTACATAGATATTTTGTTCCTAATCTGTTTATATATAGGTGTTTAATACCCAAATCTTTGAATTATTGTTTGATTGTTTATTCTTTTCTGGTAGTTATTCCCACCAAGCAATTTATAATAAACAGCTAATGGGGGCAGTAGGGAGCATTGGGTTTCAGTGTGGAATAAACTATTATCAAAAGGAGAATTGTCCAAACTCAATATAGATAAGGACTATATATAATCAGCTATTGGTAATGAATTCTCAGTATTGTTTGCATAATTTACTTTCCATGTATTTGTGGATGCTCAATCAAGGTTTATGTATATTCATTGATTTTTCAAGTCTGATTAGCCTTTTAAAAACATAACAAATTTTTATGCTCATTCCCCCCAAAAATGTCACCCACAATTAAAATTAAGGTCATGATACCAAAATTACTGGTGGTAGAGTGCTAGGATTTGCAATTCAAAATGGTGTCAGGACAAAATTATGAGCCAGTTTTGCATATGCAGGCCATTATGGGGTTTAGAATAAATTGGTATATTAGGCCGAAGTTACCAATTGGAGGGAGCAATTAACTGAGGATAGAAATTCAAATACTTGTTTTAATTCAGGAAAATGTGTCATATGAGCACACTAAGGAAATAAAGCCATTAACAGAACATGCCAGTTGTGTCTTAGGTGAGAACATATACCAAGATTCATAAATCCCCAAAGACTGTTTTTATCAGTTGGTGGGGCAAAGTGGGCTTTCATTAAGTGAACAAGCTAGAAAAATCCTACAAAAAAACCAAACTTTGTTATGGATACTCAGGCTGGGCCAAGACAAAAGGTGGTGCATGGCAGTAATGGTGAATGTCCCTGGTGTGGTCTCTGATCCTGCTCTCATGCTTTGAATTGCTACTTTCAATCACTATTGGCTAATCCTAAGCTTTGAATTTACACTTAAATGTTATGTGGTCCATTATCCTGCTATCAAGTAAAATCACTTTAAACCATTCCCAAAGAATGGTACCACATCCTCCTCCAGAGAAGAAGTTATTATTTATATAAATTTCCAACAAAAAATTCATAAATATAAGAACTTTTTGCAAATAGCCATACATCTCCTCAAATATGTTTTTGAGGGGTTTTTTTCCCTACCCTTTTATTCATTAGTTTTCTATTGCACGGACTATCTTCCATGCCTATTGTTCTTTTATTACAAACGGTAACATGGCATTCCCAGTATTCACTGATGTTTGGGTCTTTAAATACCTATTGTGACCATAATTTCTGTAACCTAACAATGCTTTACAAAAATTTTCAGCACGCTTTCATAAAGTTAATAGTTTCTAGACATCCTCCTGCCTAAAGCCTCGTACATCCAACAATCTGTGGTCACCCCTACAGCATGCTCATTGCCTCAGTTTCCCCATCACCTCCTACCTTTCTTCTCCTACAATCTTGTGCACAGCTGAGTCTCTACATTTCTGCATTCTTCTCATCCTTGCTTTCTCTCCTGACATTGACCTCACATATTACATGAAAGGCATTCTACTGGAAGAATAACCTATTCTAGCATTTAATAAAGTCATTCTGAACATGTTTGACATAAAGATGTCTGCCCAGTCATCTGCCTGTAGGGGATAAAGGAAATGAGTTTGAGATTGGAGACACACATATTATTGCAAACCACAATCATGGTTAATATCTTAATCTGTCTTTATCCTAATTTATCTCAATTTACCTCCATTTTCAGCACTTCTATCTCTACCCTCTCTTGCCCACCTTATAATCTTTGAATATTGTATAAAACTGGTGTCCTTCATAAAAGGAATATTTTTGCACATATTATATACTTTTGCTTAAGGAGACAGTAACTCTGAGACAGCAGTGGCCCAGAAAAGAGACTGGAAATGTAGTGATAATTCATAAGTCAAGATGCGCCTCTTTTTTCTACCTTAGTTCAGTTTAATGCAAAGGGCACTAAACTGAATTCTAGTCTCAATTCTACCATAATTAGGACCACAACCATGGGCAAGTCACAACTTGTCTGGGCATCAATCTTTCAATAAAAAAAATTAATCTATTTGACATTTGTGGCCTCTCTTTCATGTTTAAATCAATGATTCTACTCTTTTTTTTCTTTTTTACTAAATGAGGTTTAGAACACTGGCCTATCAAATGAAGTCACTTTAAAGAATAAAAGTTATATAGTTAAATAACTTTTCAGACATGAAGCTATTTAAATGTCAACTGTGCAGTTTTCAAATATTTCTAGTCAATTATAATCACTGCTTTCTCAGTTTTGTGGGTTTTTGAGACAGAATCTTGCTCTGTCACCCAGGCTGGAGTGCAGTGGCATCACCATAGCTCACTGCAGCCTACAACTCCTGGGCTCAAGCAATCCTCCTGCCTCAGCCTCCCAAGCAGCTGGGACTACAGGTGTGCACCACCACACCTGGCTAGTTTAAAATTTTTTATAGAGATGCAGTCTCACTATTGCCCAGGCTGGTCTTGAACTAGTGGCCACAAGTGATCCTCCTGCCTTGGCCACTCAAAGTGTGTGGGATTACAGACATGAGCCATTGTGCCCAGCCTCAGTTCCATTCTTTCTATAAGCATTTGATTAAAGATGATACATAAAATTTTCTTTTTGTATGCATTCTATTTGGGATACCAATTACGATTTATTTTAGAAGTTGTTTATAATGCCAATATAGTCTTTAAAAATACCCAAACAATAGTTGTTAAGACGCTAACATGTCCAGTAAATGGTCTTGAAATTTTCTGTAATATCTAATATATAGATCCAGACTATTCATGTTTGGCATACAAATAATTGCAAGGTCTTAGAATGCTTTGATAAATACACGCAATTAAGTGAACATATTTTAACCCTTTTCTTAGGCAGCTGCAATTTTTTGTTATATGAGCATTTTTTAGGTGATGTTTAATCCAAAATCTTTGCTATCTCCTGAAGACCAGTTTGTCACAAACATTTAATATCATTTTGTTAAATTAAAACAGAAGAGCCTGGAATTCCTGGGCACAGTTACTTTTTCTACTAATGCATTGTATAAATATTTAACCTGTGTGTATTTAGCTGCAGGAGGCTATAGGTAGGGCTTGGTCAGAAAATGTCTGCAGTACCCTTGTAATATTTTTCTAGTTTCTTGCTCACCACTGTGCAACACTAGTGCCTTTATTTATGTCCTTTTTCTCTTCGACATATATGCACACATACACTTTGTCCTGCTTCTTTCATGGGAAAAACAAACCCTACTTGTTCAGAAAAGAATTATGTGTTCGAAAAAGTATAAATTCTGTAGCGGTGGAAATTTCCAAGAAGGCATTTCCATATTCTACTCATAGGAAAACTTATGGAGGAAGCAGGTACTTTAAATCCTAATTTCTAGGGCTAAATATCCACAAAAATTATTACACAAGGACATGATCTATATCACACACACCATACAGGATTCCAAGCACTCTTTTTCTAAGCCTGTGCCACATACCTAAATCCCGCTATTTAACAAACTCAAAGGAACCCATCTTTAAATGCCATTAAGGATGTGTATCTACAATGCTAGAAACTGTTATCCCACAATGTTTAAGAAAAATATGTTTAGTGAGTAGGTTTATTCCACTTGTCCATTACTCTTCATAGGTACTCTCTATCTACTTACAACAGAATTGTATGCAATCGGTTGGTCTCATTCACATTTACAAACACTGACAAGAAATAAGAATGTGGAGTATCAGTTCTCTGAATCAAGGGACATTTTTAATAGACTAAAGAATAGCTTACTAATCAGATCTTTTGGCAACATGTCAACCATAATCTTTGTATAAAGACATTGAATCTATATCTCATTATAAAAATTCTAACATAAGCTATCTGTACTTTTCCCAGTATCATATCCTACCTAATAAGCCCTACATTAAATAATATGGTCAGTGAAACTGAACATTTTTCATTCATTTAAAAAATATAAGATTCTAACATTTGCTAAGTGCTTGATATGAATCAGGCACCATGCTAAGTATTTTATAGACAACAGCCCATCTAACCCTTACAGTAACACTGTAAGTAGGTACTATAATATAAATCATCATTTTACAGATGAGGAAACTAAAACTTTATGAGCTTAAATAATTTGCCCGTAATTATACATGGAGTTTGAATGCAAATAAAGTTTTTCTCCTGAATCATTATTCTATATTACAGCCTAGCTGCACATTTATATTCAGGTTTCTTTCGTTATCTCACCATAAAATGCTGCCACCTCATCTTAATGGTTGAAGAGATTCAACTCTCAGTTCTACCACAAGTAGAACTGCAAGTTTTAACATGCAAGTTAACATGCAAGTTTTAAGTGTAACTCTGGAAGTACCCAAACTCCTTAAGTTGAATTCAAAGTCTTTAATATGTTTCACTACAGTTACCTAATGTAAATTGTGTCACTAGAAGCAAAGTAATCATCGTTACTCTTAAGATCAGTCACAGTCACTAGGTCCAACTGTTAAAGCAGTTGTTTTGAATCAGTAGAGTGCATTAGAAGCCACTGGGATGTCTGTTAAAAATGTAGGTGCCCAGGTCCACCCCAGTAATTCTTATTCAGTAGCTCTGAAATAGGGTCTCAAGTATCTAAATATTAATAAGCCCCGGTTATACTGATGCAAAGTCCTGAAGAATCACTCTTTGAGAAATACTAACTTAAAGATATCCAACAAAAATAACAAAGGACAACAGTGGTTTTCAAAGCCAACAGTAAAAGCAGCTTTCAGAAAGTTCCTTCCCAGTTCTAAAATGTATACATTCGGGAATCCCAGAATCATATTCCTTAAGATGTTTAAAAAGCTCCCTAGGAATGGAAAACCCGAATTTAAAAAAGAATGACACGGTCTATAGGTTATTAGCTTCAAAGCACGTATTAGGAAGATGTCCAAGAGCTAAAGTGGCTCATTTTCATTATTTTCTGAATGTGGAAAAGATGTCGCCAAGAGCAAAGAAAAGAAGACATTATCTTTTGCAATCATTGAAATAGAATCTTTAGTTGATCCCCCAACAGTTTTGAGTAGACAGTAAGAATTACACATGATTACACCACTTAAGAAAGCTAGAGAAAGAAATAAATGGATTTATTTTTATTCAGAATGGCTGATTTGTTGTGATCAAAAACCAAGGAATTTTAAAAGACCAAGGAGTACACTGAGCTACACATGAGGTTTGTGAGACAATGGGTGGAACATGAGATGTCACAACTAAAAACGAGGCCATCACTACAGTAATTTTGCAAGCTAGGTAGCAAATATCAACCCATTGTTGAAAGCTCTCCAATTCATGTATATTTTAAACTCTTAGTAAAAAATATGCTATAGCCACACCATGTGAACAGCACATATCCTCAAAAAAATAACGCTTTTTGAAGAATAGCTAGGTACCAATGGCCACCTACTATTGTTTCTCCAAAGAAATAATATTTCAGATATTGTTTTGTAAGAGTATCTCAATGACTGCCACATTTCAATCTTTTAAAAACACACATTTGAAACATCTTAAATAGGCACATTTCCATGGGAATCTACTTTGAACAATTTGAAAACTAATAATTACAAATCATTTTCTAAATGTAAAAAGTTTTCATTTCCTAGCATACCTACAAAAACCACATCTACTTTTTGCCATTGTGAAAACCCTATAATATTCTGAAATGAAATTTTTTTTTAAAAACTACATATAATAGGAAAAAGTAGTAATAAGTAGACTTCATAATTTCAAGTAAGACTATCAGCCGTACAAAGATTACATAAGAACATATCCAATAATACAGATTGTCAATATATGAGTGAGAATATACACTGGTTCAAGTAAATGAGAACAGGCTAACAAAGAGTAATACTTTATTCCGTTTGCCCCCACATGTGGTATACAATTTACTTGGAATATAAAAGACAAAGAGGAAAGGTAGAGAGAGAGTATCAGGAGAGGTAAACCAATTTAAGCTGATGGGAAAAGAAGAAAAGACAAATGTTTATGTCTGAAGACATAAACAGATATTAATAATTCAAGGCTATTTTCCAAAAAAAGAAGAAAAAAAGAAATAATTCAGTTGGCTTAATCAGGATCAAACTGATCCAGTTAATAAAGAAAATTGAGTATATCTATTGTAACCATGTCTAGAGAGGCAATCCTGAAAGCATTTCTTTAGGCTTCTCTGTCAGTCTCCCTCCACCCTCTCCCACACCATCCTTCTCTCCGATTTCCTCTGCCCTTTGGGGAAGGAACAAAGACTGAGCAAATTCTGGGCTAAGCACTAACATCCCTGTGCTGTTCTATTCTGGAGAGAGGAGACAAGAACCAGCTGCCATATCAATGTATACCTTGTCTCTGACTAACCTAGAAGCTATAGCAGGGACTGTGTTAAAGAGGTGATATATTATTCGGCTGCCATCTACTCTAATGCTTTAGCATCTGGTCATATGTATTATTTAATATCAGACAAATACATAAACTGGTCACATAGCCCAGATAGCTCAGTGATAGCTCTTGGTAAATGCTACAGGTCTGTAGCTGGGTATGAGCAGAAATGAATATGATTTGGGATATTACCAAAGCAGTTGTTAAAATGGAAATAATATTGCTTTTACTAGGAAGGAAAAATTGAAAACAGTAAAAAATGCTTACAGGCAGAAGCTCAAAGAGTGTGTCAAGTGTAACCTGTGTAGGCAATTGATACGCACTGATAAAGATGGATTGCTAACAACAATATATAAAACGGAGTCTGCGGGATGATTCAGTATCCAAATGTGAACCCATTTAAACTCATAAAGATCTATACCAACCAGAAGTTGATGACATATAACCCACCCTTTATTCTCATGTCTCATCTTAAAGGTTGACACATTTCAAAATTCATATATTTAAAGATGCATAACTATTGGGATAGGAATTGATCTATTTTGGCTTAGTTTATGTTAAAGAATTTGTTTTGGCTCGCATCAATAAAATCTAATACCTAAACTAGAATTCATCAAAACAGGTCGCCACTGTAACATTTCAAAAAACTAGATGTTTTTACTCTTATAAATCACTCAAATGCCAAAACATCTAGACCATAAATTTAATCTTATCAATGACATATCTACACAATAGAGTTGTTGTGTGATTAAGTATATTTGGTCATTGGATGGATTAGCCTGTCTACCTAAAATTATCTCCATAATTGTCAATAAAGGTTAAGTAGATGAATCTTATGAGAATCCTAATGTTTGAAAACTACTTTCAAACACCACACACACACACATAATTCTATTATTATATATTATTTTTTAATGCCAAGATGGTTTTAAAGGATCTGATTCATAATAATTGGCATTAAACACATTTGTCAAATAAACGAGAGAAAAGAAAGGGAAAGAGAGAGGAAGACTGAGTGTAGAAGAGACACAAATCAACCACATCTGCAACTCAAAGATTCTTCTGAATTACTTATTTGTAGATTAGTGAAAGAGAGTTCAACATTTATTATGGACTTTGATAGTGGTCTCAGTCTACTTGATCTATGAAGTAAGGGTATTTCCTCTCCTACTCTATGTGTAGTATATACTTTGCTCAAAGAGTATAATGAAAGGGGGAAAAGAGTATAGGAAGAATATCAAGGATGACAAAAAATCAATTTAAATGATGCACATATCAAAAACAACAAATTAAAAATGTCATAATACACTTAGTAAATAAGTATCCAGGTTTTCCTAATTTTCCAAATGAATCATTAACAGTAAATTTGGGGAGGCTTATTTTTATAGTTCACAAGATAGCCATTGACTATTGTTATCATATTATGGCTGCAAAGCACTCAATAATACTCTATCCTAAATTAGTTACTACACCTAGGAATGTAATTTTAATTGCTTAATATTTAGAATGAAGTTATCCATAACCACTTCTAAACTGGATGTTTTAATATTTTAGAAACTGAATGAGATATTATGTCAACCGTTTTATAGGGCCCAAGAAGTATATTATTAGATTTTCACATGAAAACAAAGAATCCTTATGAATGATGGCCAGTTATCATCTGGGACCACCCTCAATGCAGAAAGATTGATGTGTTTTCTGCCCTAAATTGATACTTTCTATATCACTTGAATACAAATTTAGAAGAATGTATTTGATAATTCTGCAGCATATTGCCAGTAAATAATTAGATATCAAATATTTAAGTATTAAATATTAATTTCAGTCTTTCTTGACCATCTTGGTACATCAGAATCACCTTAGGATATTTTAAAAATACAGATGTCAGGACTCCATACTGAAAAAGGTTGAAGGTCACAAGCAGCAATGATTTTTTTTTTGTTTCCCCAGCTGATACTAATCTAGTACAAAACTGGATTAAATCAAGTCATCATTGTTTTTCTGATTGAGAATAAAAGAATAGAGCTTTATTCAAAGAATGGAAGTTGTATAAATTGTATTCCAGGCTGAGGGGACATAAGTTAAGCGGAAGAAACTGACTCAAATATTTTGTGTAGCTTGGTTGAAGGATATTTTTTTCAGACAATGTGTCAACAAATACTTATTGAGCATTTATTTAGTGCCAGGCACTATGATATAGGTATTAGAAATAGAGAGGTTAACATGATAGTTTGCCCTTAAGGAACTTATATTCTAGTAGAAAGAGATAAATAATAAGCATGAAGAAAACAAAGGTAATTTCAGGTACTGGTAAGCGCTACGAAGACAACGAATAATAATGTAAAGGGCGAATGCAGGGGTTGACTTAGCTCTGGTGAACAGAGAACCTCTTTAAAAAGGTGACATTTGAAAACCTGGAGGAAGAGTCAAGAAATAAGAAAAAAAAAAGAGTGCCACGGTCCTGACATAGCAAGAAACTTTATTTGAGGCTGGCATGGCTAGAGCCTGATGCGGTCTGAGAGGCACGCAGGAGCCACCTGGTTAGTGGCTGGGGGCCGCTGGAAGGGGGTTGCTTGTATTCCAGTTGAAGTGGGGAGTTAGCCTTCAGAGGCTTTTAAATGAAAGGATAACAACGAGATCTGCCTGCACCTTGGACTGTCACTCTGGTTGCTATGTGGAAGCTGGCCTAGGGGAGGAGGTCAAAGTTGTAGGCAGGAATCCTGCTGCTGCAAGATGATGGTGCCTTGGCACTGGGGAGATGGTAATTGATTTTCTAAGTCTCACAAATAATAATTCTTTACCATTCTTTTAGGTCAAAAACTCTATGTGATGGGGTGCCAGGGAGAGGTGATTCATATAAAAACATATCAGAATGATTCCTTTTTATAGTATATGTGATGTTCTAATCCAAATAGCTTCCATCCTAGGAAGTTTCATAATGTTGTCCACTATCAGCTGTAATTTCTATATTACTATGTAGAATTGAAATCTCTGAAGTTTGTGTTTCTCAGAAAATTTTGGTGAATTTTTTGAGTCTTGTATCTGAATGAGATTAGGTTTTGTTCATGCTACAAACGTTGGATTCGGAATGACTATTCAAAGCTGAAAGTTAACCTTCTAATTGAATTTCTAAATATGAAATATTTTTCCTGTTACTACCAATTATATTCCATTTGTCATTCGTTATATTTCAGAAAAGGTGTTCAGTACCCAAGTTCGGTCTAATCCACAGAACAAGAGAACACAGGTGAGAGGCCCTTGCTACAACATGGGCTGGGCTCCCCTGACTAACAGGAAAAATGTGCTCAAATGCTATGAAATGGATTTCATACTTTAGGTAGACAAGTACTAAGAACTATGTTCTGAGTTCATAACAGTAGCTATCGCATATTTAATAATTGATTTGGCTTTTACACAAGTACTATCTACAAATATCTTCTCAATTATTGTGTTCAATTCTTAGCTTATCTTGGCTTTGTATTGTCAGCAAACTTAACATTAATTTTCCTGATGACAGGGACAAGGTATTATGTGGTTCATGTATTTTAATTCCTAATATGGTATAAAATGTGTAATAGGAAATCAGTAAATATCTGCAGAATGAAAACATCTAATGGGATATGATTGTCATACCCTAGAAGAATAAAATGGTTTTAAAATATGACTAAATATGTTAACTTATACAAATCAACATCTATAAAATTTTGTCAATAAACATGTATCAAAATTTTTTTTTTGCAACATTTGCAAATAGGAATTATTGGTGAGGAAAATTTTCTAGGTGAACTCATCTAAATTGCTATGGAGTGGGCATATTTTATAAACACTGCAGTTTGAGTGAGGGAGAGGAGAGAACTTGATATTGGGGGCCAAAAATAGCAATCATTTTTTGTTTGACAGCGATTCCTTTAATATTTTTATCACAACCCTTGTAGCCAATTCTTCTCCAAACCCCTACTCCAAATTGATGTCCAGTTCAACAAGATCATACATACAAAAAACCAGTAGATTAAAATAAATCATGTTATTTCAGAAAGTCTTATCTGTGTTTCTATCTACTTAGTCAATGTTGACAACATTAATACATAGACCAATACTGTTGTTCCTTTGAAATCTTGCAATTTTAGAATCCTATCATTTCAATGATATTTCTTTTTTTAGGGGATTGGAGGAAGGCAGAGATAAAAAGGAATGTTTATCTCTTGCTTGCTCTTTTCAAGTTTTAACAGGGATTTTGATATTGTTATTTTTAAATGCAGATGGTTAGATGACATCGTAACAAGTCATCTGGGGTAATTTGAATTATTTTTGGCCTTTTAAAGTTTCAATCATTGTCTTCAGCAGGTAATCTCAAAGATTATTATAAAAGATAAAGTAAAATTCAGATGTGATGTTCCTGTTATTTAATTCTTTCTATAAGTATTCAAATATATTGCCAAAAAAGGAAAAATGAGAACCTTCATTGGCTTCATTTGTACTAGGAACAGTCTACATTACATTTATCTCATCTTTCATAAGATTAGGGGAGAAAGCAGACTGTGCCTTATCAAATACATTTGACTGATGATGGATTTGTTTTTAAAAGTACTTTTTCATATATAAATGAAGAAAGAAATTAAAATTCTCATGTAGAAGATATTGCAGAGTAAGAAAGTGGCTCTCAAACTTTGTGGAGCTCCAGAATCATCTGGAGGTCTTGATAAATGCACATTGCTGGCCCCACTCACAGACATTTGCATCTCTAACAAGTCCCCAGGTGATGCTGATGTTGCTGGTATAGGGCCACACACTGAGAACCACTGGAATAAAGGATGCTCATCTGTCCCCTGCTTTTTAGGAATAAATTTTAAGCTAATTGGTTATATCCACAAGAACGATGTCATTGAAGAGAAGCTTTTCTAAATCTTTAACCATATTCATATGCAGCTCTGCTGGACAAACCAAACTGACAAGTAAAAGCAAAGTTTATCTGAACATATTTGTCTCTAAAGCCAAGATGACTAGAACATACCCAGTTCTACCTTTTCTCCTACTCTGGGATATCTACTTTTCCTCCAGGAATACACTAGTCAGGCTCTCTCCATTGAGTTCAAATGTAGCACTCCACTCCCTCACTCTGTTATGCCTAACTTATTCTTTATGTTTATGGACATAGTATGACATCACAGAAAGTATGTACAGTGACCTGAGGTAAGTTACTAAATTGAGCCACAATTTCTCCATCAACACATGAAGATAATAACTGCTCCTCCTGGCTATTCTGGATAAATCAGATGATATATGTATAGAATCAAGCACAATACCCAATACACAGGAGGCCTCCTCTCCTACTGCCTGCAAAAAGTTTCCTTTTCATCCTCCTAGAACTTCTGGCCTCTACGTGTTATTAATCTGCCTGTCAACTGCACTCCACGACACTCCCTGCCAATCCTAGAGCGCACTGCCTAGGAGGAAACTGAGAGAATGCAGATGTCAGACAGGGTCAGTTTTTCAGAGTCAGAGAAATACGAAGGGGGATGAACTGATGGCTGCTTGCAAGAAAGTAGAGGGACAGAAATTAGAGCTATGGAAATTTGTGGCTGTCTTAATCACATCTGGTAAAATAGCTTTACCTACAGGTAACCGGGCCATCTGACAGAACATAGCAAATGAGACCACACAACGTTTGATAGTGAGTTTTAGACCAAGGGCATGTTGCAAGTGTTACGTTGGTCACCTTGAAACTCACTGTTGTCTGTGCTCTTGCCATCTTTCCATGGGCCTCTGTAGTGCCCATGAAGTCAGTGTATGAATTTAAAAAGAACCAAAGGTCTAATCCAAAACTGGAATAAATATCTTATTTTCATTCACACCCTGAAACAATACCACAATAATCTTTAGATTCAAGGAGCCAGTTCTAGCAAGTTTGAGAGACTCTATTCTAGCAATTAGGGACATGTCATCTGGGTGCTGGGTCTATTGAACAATGTTACCTTGAATAAACTGCTTCAGTTCCCTGTCTGTGACCCCCACCTGTAAGGTGGACACAATGCTGCCTTTCACATATACCCAATATTAAGAATGTGCCAAAATATTCCCAAAGTGCTTTCACTTAGCATTCATGAAGCTAGTAATATAAACCCCCGATGATATAGTTTGTGACCAAATCCAGATTTGCCCCCCCTTCTTCCAAAAAGACATTTGGAATAAATGGCTGACTGTATCTGCCAGAGCACTGGTTGCTGAGTGAGTTACTTTTCAGAACCGCTGAGCAGAGCCCTCTACAGAACCTCTGACACTCGATTTGACACTCCGGCCAGAGCCAATCTACACTCCACCCACTCATAAGCTCAGGTAATAGGAATTTCTCCCACAGAAAGTTTCTATAACTACACGCGAACCCCTTAGGAATAAATAGCTCCTCTCTCCTGGAAGTGCTGCTTTCTGGGGCTGCCATATCCCGCTTGGCCAGTAGGTGCTGCTGTATAAACATGTGCGAGTTTCTAGTCTCAACACAAAACCAAGGTTTCAAGCTTTGGGAGATAAAAATCTGGGTTTCAAGTTTGATGAAGTCTTTTTCACAGTAGTTATCTAGGATGGATCAATTCTGAAGGCTCTAATTTCTGTTCTTCAAGCTAATTTAACACAAGGCAGCCTAAGAAATGCCCCTGTTGGATGGGCAGCCTAAGAAACAGATTTTCACAGGTGTTTCCTCTGTGCTGCAAACCTAAACAGCCCCCCTAAGTTCAATCAGAAAGATGCCGGAGGGAGGAAAAAAAAACTGCAACAAAAGATGAAAAGAGAAGCAAGCTCGGTAAAGCTGATCACTCCCCAAGAGCTGTTTTGATGTGGAGATCTCTGTGAAAGCTCATTAAATCCTCAGTGTGTGAGGCAGGGCTTAAGGAAAATCAAAATGAAGATAGTAAGACTCCATAGCCATCCTTACTGACAGACATATCTGTAAAGCATTCGGTAATCAAAATACTCCAAGGAAATTCCACATGATTCCCCAGCATATCAAGGGCTCGAATAAGCTCTTCTGGTTAAACATGGTGCAGATTAACAGTTACATACTTGAGAGACAGTTTTGTCATAACTTGACCACAAACAAACCTATTAAAAAAGCAAAGCAACTCAAAGAACAGTCCCCATGATGAAAAGCCAGTTGGGTCCTCTTTATGAGGAAAGAGCAGCCCCAAACACCATGAATATCAACACATCTAAAGAAATGATAATAGAAGTCATTAGATGACCAGTGTCTATGAGAAAAGCCAAGAGAGGGAGGGAACGGGAGAAGGAGGGGGAGAGGTAAGGGGAGAGAGGGGGAAGCAAGGGAAGAGGGCGTGGGGAGAGGAGAGACGGAGAGATTTATCTAAAGGAATTGGCTCACTCGATTGTAGTCCAGTGTCCAAAATGTGCAGGGCAGAGCAGCAGGCTGGAGACCCAGGGAAGAGCTGACAGTCCATCCGAAGGCACTCCACTGGCAGAATTCCCTCTTCCTCGGGGAAGTACGGTCTTTCTTCTCTTAAAGCCTTTAACTGATTGGATGAGGCCCACCTGATGACCTCATTTGAGCTTAATTACTTGATTAGAGACCCTATCTCCAAATACAGTCACATTTGGGGGTCCTGGCGGGTTAGGGCTACAATATAGGAATTTAAGGAGACACAATTCAGCCCATAAGAGACCCAAATGGGTTTTATTATGATTAGAGATTAGGGAAAAGAGAGAGAGAAAGAAAGAGAGACGAAGGAGGTTAGTAGAGAGTATTTCTTGGAGTAGTGATTCCCCACATATGGCCCAGGCCCAGCGGCATCACTCTCACGTGGAAATTGTTAGAAATGCAAAGCCTCGGACCTCACCCCAGAGCTACTGAATCTGCGAATGGGGCCCAGCACGCTGCTAATAAGCCCTCCAGGTGATTCCAATGAAGGCTGAAGTTTGAGAGCAACCATCTTAGATGTTGCTTGATTACAAGAATGATGCCACCCGATAAATTTCCCAACAAACATGGATATAAAAATTATTTAATCTGTGTGTTTTCATTAAATATATCAAGCTGAGTTATATTTTATAAATGGGCCTGGGATCCATTTTACTCTTGTAAGTTGGAAATGAAGCCGGAGCTCCAAGGATAAGCATCACAACACTGCAAAGGAACTTGGCCTCTGAGTACAGATTTCACAGGGTAAAAGCAAAACTGTGAGTACCCAGTAAAGCTAATTTATCAAATACTAGAGTAGTCTAATTGCTATCTGTCTGGTTGGAAGCCTCAATTATTTTATGCAATGCCCATGAATGGCAGACTGAATTATACTGGTTGAACTTAGTATCATTCTACACTCCCTCTTAAAAAATGAACAACTAGGGCATGGGCAATGTACATAACCATAATATTTGTACCCCCATAATATGCTGAAATAAAAAAAATAAAAAAATGAACAACTAGAAATAGAACTATTGAGTGGCCACTTTTGAGCAAGAATCAAATTTATACTATAACCAAAACATCTTCTACAACCTCACAACATTAGTTTTTGCAAATATGCTGGCCAAAAAACAAGCCTCTCCCCCATGCCCTTTGAGAATCTACCAAGGGTCCTCAAACTTTTTAAACAGGGGGCCAGTTCACTGTCCCTCAGACTGTTGGAGGGCCGGACTATAGTTTTTACAAAACTATGAACAAATTCCTATGCACACTGCACATATCTTATTTTGAAGTAAAAAAACAAAAGGGCAAAAACACCCACATGTGACCCGCGGGCTGTAGTTTGAGGATACCCGAACACTATAGCAACAAGAGCAAAGTTCTAATTTCACTTATGCGTTGTTTCCAAGCCTTGGTGGATGGTCAGATCTGCCGCCAAGGATACATGTGAACAACTTATCTGGAGAAGTCAGCTTCCTTTGAGGCATATATGCTACTTGGTGGTCAGGTATGTGGCACTAAAGGTAGAGCTTTATGTCCAGGAAGCTTACAGGACTTGCCTAGCACAGTTCTTAGCACACAAGATGCTAGATCATGTCGCATAATGCAACAAGAGCTAACATTCATAATTATTTATGTAAATTATATGGCACAAATTTCCCGGGTCTTTAGGGAAAAATAATGATTATTTGTGGAACCTAATTTTTTTATATTGGCTACCAAGAAAAAGATTGTCCAGGGGGCCCTTTTGATTGGACTTGGATTTAGATGTATTGTCTTTGTGACATTGTCACAGAATAACAACTGTGCAATTTGGGCAGATTCCATGTGAGTGAAGCTTCAGAATTACTTGCAAGTTGCATTATTTAACTATGTCCAGATGGAACAGAGAGCATTCTCACACTGAGCAATTATATCAGCAGGCCATTGATTAAGTTGATGTTTATCTGTTGCCACATGAACAAGTGCAGTCCCATTGCTGGAAGCTAGTACTCTATCATTTTTAAATAAACTGAATGTTTGTCATTAGAGTTTTCTAAAGAATTGGAGATATTTGATCTGATTTTGCTTTTATTTTTTCCTGATCAAATGAAATCTGCAAAGCATCCACATACTCATATATAATCTTAGCACTTTTATAAATCATAGAATTTCACAGAATCAAAAGTATTTTTAAAAGAATTTTTAATTCCCAAAATTCCAAAAAGGCAAGAATAAAAATTCCCTAGAATTTTCGTTGGATTTTTCAATGGGTGCCTTCTTAATCAAAGGTGTGTAATTTAAATACTGATTAATTAGAATTTTATATGCTACTAATATAGGCCCAGTGTGGGGAATACAAAAATAGACTCATTAAACAAACATTATATGATTCTTTGCTATATCTCAGGAATTATACTGGAGTTTGACAATAAGTTCCTAACCACAAGCGCTCACAGATCCCTGCCCTCAGGCCTCATAGTTGGAGGTATACCCTGAGATGTATGTATTTCAGCTAAGAATGCTCTGGGCCACAGTAACAGAAAGCCCACATAACAAGAAGTTAGAATGCAGGCATGGGTTTGCCTACTCTACAATGCCATCCAGGACCCATGCTTATTCTTTCTTTTCAGCTCCCCTATCCTTAGTATGTTGGCCTCTCTTCCCATGCTCACCTCCTCGTGGTACAATCGAAGACAATGGCTATTACAGCCAAATCTTTCCCCTTTATCAGTAAAGCACAAAGCTTTCTCAGAAATCCCACTAAGACTTCCCTTGGATATTATTAGCTGGAGAGTTACAGGGCTACTTTCACCTGAAAGGCTGAATGAGAAACAAAGAAACAAGATCTTCATGGTTGACTTGTAAGTATAAGAGTGACATAGGAAAGAAATGGTAAGAATTAATGTGGCACTGAAAGGGGAGACAGGGAGTCAACAGGACCAGGTGTAGCATCTTTGATATAATTCTGGCATAAGAACATGAAGGTCTAGGTGAAGGAACCTCTTATGGTGGCTTGGTTTGTAATACTCCTTATGAAAGTAAAAAACATCATGAACAGGTGGTCTGACACTACCTAAACAAGACCACAAGTTATGCTGCACTATGGGGAATAGTATATCTCTAGCCATGTAAGTGCTATCCCTAGTGCAGAGAAAGTCTTTGGAGCAAGACAGGGTCTCTGAACTCTTAATGCTTACTTTCTATACGCTCTTAGCCCCTGAGAAAAAGTCTAAAAACTAAGACAGGAATTAAAAACCTACAGTCCTGACATAAGTATATCTCTGTCTACAGAACAGAATATCTATTTACATACTTTTTTCCAATGTTATCTCATGTACCCATATTTCCACCTTATTCTATATACTCTGAAATTTCCAAAGATCCTTCCACCTAAGTTGACCTCATGCCCAAGTTGGTGGCAGCAGAAAGGAGGCTGAACCGAACCCAAAAGAGTTTGAAGAGAACCAAGAGAAAAAGCTAGGACCAGATCCAGTGCTATCATGACTCTCATGCTACTTTTTCATGTCCTGTCTACATTAGACAGTAACAGAAAACTGATGTTGGAAACACTAATTGACCCGTTAAGTGTCACTAATTCTGATCTCTAGTTGCTGCTTCTGATAATTTTTATGAATTAGCACAGGCTTCAAAGTCAGACTGTCTGGGTTTGAATCCCAATTCTACCACTTACTAGTGGCATAACCATGGAAAAAGGCTTCAACTCTCTATATTCTTCCGTAAAACACTGATCACAATAGTACCTACCTCAAAGAAATTGTGGTGAAGAAGAAAATGAGTTCATCTTGGGAAATGCTTGAGAGGTGCATGTCAGCACTCATGGAATGTCGGCTACTTTTATCACTGCTGCCATTATTATTCTAGCATAGGGGCTAACCACACTGCTTTTTGAGCCATTTGAGTTGACTCAAATCCTGACACTATCACTTGCCATCCATATGGATGAACAAGTTAATTAAAGGCCCTCAATTTCTTCATCCATTAAAAGGAGATAATGCTGCCTTCATCAGGGCAGGGTAAGTATTAAACAAGATGATGCATGACAGTGCTCAGCTCTGGTCCTGATGATTAGGTAATCTGTATTCTTTTTGTACTCCTCCATAACTCACTCTTTTCTCTGGGTTTATCACTAGGATTCTCCCTGGGATGATTTGTTACTTGTGATTAATCATACTCTGTATACTTCTCCCATTAATATCATTTGAGTCAAACAAACTTAAATTTGGCATCAGGAAGTATCTTGAAAGGAAAATAGGTTCATAGGAATAACCTCTTATGGTTTTGAGAAGAAAAGATGGCATCCCACAAATATGGACAGGGTCTTGATGATGAGAGAGATAGGATACTGTCACCCGCCATGACTCCTTAGCACTGGGCAGTGGTACTACGACCTCTCTGTCCCACTTCTCTACCCATAATTCAGTGACCTAGCTGCCTTCTAGAGTTGTTTACCAACTATTAGTTGGGAAACCTTGAAGAAAAAAAAAAACCTTGAGTCCTGGAATAATTACCCCCATTTGTCATACCATGGGGATGGCTCCAATTGTCACAGTCTCAGAAATGCAAATACTAAGCTCTGAGAAGATCCACTCTTCTTTAGGTACCACTGCCATCCCAATTCTTGACCTCACTTGTAGGTGGGGTGAATTTATAGCACGGAGTCTGTGAGCAAATACAGAGGCACATGAAAGCACCTTTGATGGCTTTTTTTAAAATCAGAAGAGGATCTGATTTGCACCTCTCTTGTACATGGTCCAAACTGAGAAGGTTTTAGTTTCAGAGAAGTGATTTTCCTTCCTCCAGTATACTCAAAGTAGTGTCACACTGCTACTTCTGTCTCTCCATCTTTGACCACATCTCTCTACCTTATTTGTGACCTCTTTTTCCCAGCTCTCTCCTCCTACAAACAATAGTTTCACTCCCTTAATCCTGTTCAAACTGCCTTCTAACACTGACCACCACCAAAAGATGTTGCTTCCTGAATAGGTTAAATAGGGAACTTCAAATGCATGGGGAATATTCCTGACTTTCATCTGGAATCAGTTTGGCCTGGGTATCACACTTGAATTTAAAGCAGTTTTGGGTGAGCCACTCTGAACAGGAGATGGCAGTAGCAGCCAAGGATTTGGGCGCCCCTTTCCCTGTTCGAACAGAGGGCATTTCCCCATAGGTTGTAGTTTTGCCTCACCAAAGCCAAGGTGCTTAAATAATATGTCCAAGGTCCAAGACCTTGCTAAGTCTCACAATTATTGAAGAATTAGAAATTGCACAAACTGAAGGCTAAACAACCAAATGAACAAGGTGGGGAGCTGTACTAAGTCTCACTGTGGAGTAAAGGAGGAGCCCTCCAGAAAATAAACAGATACTCCTAGTTAGAGTAGCATTAGTGGGTTTACTGGAAAGAGCAAGGATTTGAGATCCAGCGCACATTCTTACTGAGACTTTGAGCAAGTTATTTCTCAAGGTGACTCACTCAGCCCATGTCCTCATGTAGATTAAGGGGATAAGGGAGTCTTCCTCATAGACTTGACAAAGGGCCAGATAAGATAATAGCCACTTTTATAACTCACTTTGTAAACTATGGCATGCTGTAAAAATACAAGGAAGACATTTTTGTTGGATTTAGGCTAAAGGTCATTTCTCTGAATTTGTCCTGGCCCCCTCCAAATATCCTAGACCACATTTTTTTCTCTTCCTTTTTTTTTTTTTTTTTTTTGTCCAAGTAATATGGCCAAGAGCAGTTTGACCATCGGTCTATTATTTCTCTGATAATTGTTATTTCCCAGAGAGTGATAGCTTTTAATAGGTCTAAATTCTTTGCTTTATCCTGAGTCTATGAATTATGCACTTACCCATGCTCCTGTCATCTGTTGTATTGATTTATGAAACCTTCTGTTCTCTGATCTCATTTCTTACCTCTGCCTCCTTTAAAACTCAGGAAATGTGGCAGCAAGGTCAAATTTCTCATCGTTACAGCATTACATTTTCAGGTATAATCATTACTGTCTTAATAAAGCAAGCTGTTAGTTCCACAATGGTCTGTTTAATCCACTAGATAATTGCTCAGCCTTCACCATATAACCCCATCCTGTCCCTTGCTATGATTCCAGAACCACCGTGTTGTGGTTGAAACATCTATTAATTTGGTGCATGTATTAATTAAAAATTTATTTCTAGCCAAGTATATGATGGATCAAGTGTCGTGTTTAAAAAAAGGAAAATATAATTAATCTTAACCAATTTCACTTGGAGCAAAAATAATGTAACCAGAAAGTTTTCTGGTAACTGCCATACACTCATGGACTCTTTTCAAAAGTTGAAAAAAAAATGTCTAAAATATTGCACAACCATGTTCATGTTGGTATTACGGTAGATTTATGAGGCATGCAACCACACAAAATTCTTGATGTAGTTAATAAGGCAAAGATGTATTACTTCCCTTTGCTCTACTCATGACCTAGAGTGAATTTTATCCACAGCAAAATTAGACCTAACTAGGTTCTTATACCTGAATGGCCAAGAGGTATAGAAATTTCCAGCACAGCCTTATTTTAGAGAGTGGGATATATAACAAGACCGTAATCTAAAGCCAGTCTTCAGTTTTATTATTTATTTTGCTGCCTTGATCATTTTTCTGTACTCATTTGGCTTGAAGGCATAGACATTCCCTGTTGATTATCTTGACTTGGCAGTGCATTTCTGCTACACATTTTGATTCCTAATATGGTAGCAGGAGAGGATTTTGTATGAGTTCCAGCGAGTTTCTTTGGGCTTGTGGAATGCGGTGAGGAAAGAATCCTACAGAGATGAAAACATGAACGTTTGCATTGATAAAGAGAAAAATGAAAGAAAGAAAAAAGAATCACTCTTAAAAATTTTTTTTCCCTTTTCTTACTCTGGTCACTTTCACTTCTAATAATGTCTTACAGCTGAGGGGTAGGAGGAATTAATGCTGTCTTCTTTTATTGCCTATATCTTCATGACCATTTCAAAAATTATTTTGAAATGCCTGAGTGCTTTTACAGAGGCAGTGTTTAAAATAAAGTTTTTATCATCATCAAGGTTTAAATCCTTGAAGCACCCTATCACACTGCCCTGCAAATTAGCCACATAAGGATGAAATCTGAGAGAATAAGTTTAATGTCCTTCAACAGAGTAATTATGTTGTCTACTCACAGGGTACAAATTACAGTTTGTCTTAATTTTGTAGCAATATGAACTAATACTAAAGAAATACCTTAATTGCCTATCCCTGTATTGATTGTTTTGGAGTTCAATACAGTTTTTCTCCCAACATCATAAAGTCATTCACAGAAATGTTCATTTGGTAAAAATTCTTTAAGCGATGCATCCCAGATAAAGAACTTTCCTCTGGCAATGGGTTCCTCTTCCCTAAATGTATTTACTAAAGGCCTCTGTACTTTAAAAGCTATATTTGCAGTGGCGTAAAATTTTATTATTCACATCCATTTAATGTATTACTTTTATATAATTAAGAATTAATTTGGCAACTATGGCCTCCAGATTGACTGTATCAAGATTTAAGGTCGTGTGTATGCAGGCTTATTTGCTGCTGCATCAAAAAAAATCACTAGTGAGAGATCATCTAAAACTCCAGGAAATTCAACATGCTAATGTAGATACATGTGAACGTATGGTTTTTATAATGCTCCAAATGTTCTTTTCCTGAACAACTTATTTTAAGGAGCCCTTCAGTAAAGGGTTCTGATTAGTCAGCAACAACCACAAACACAATTAGTCTGCTTAAATACTTTCATACCAACTAGGATATTAGTTAAGCCCAGGATTGGTTGAAAATAACTGAAACCCCCAAAATAACAGTGATGTAAATGAAATAGAAATTTATTTCTCTAGAATATGGAACAGTGTGAAGGTAAACAGTCCAAAGTCTCCATCTATCACAAGGAACCTAGGCTATCTTGCTCTTCTGCCATCCTCCATATGTGGCTTTCATGTCATGGGCCTGTGTGGCAGCTGGGGCTCCAGCCAAGACAATCCAGACAACAAATAAAAAGGAAAAAATTAGTATGAACCCATGCCCTTTACTGAAAGTTCTTGTGTAGGAAATACTATGTTTATTTCCACCTATATCTCAATGGTCAGAATCTATCCTTGACCACCCGCAAGGGAAACTGGGAAGTGTAGTCTTTTATTCTAGGTGGCCCTGTGCCTGACTAAAAATTGGGTTGATAAACCAAGTGAGAGGAGTGAAATGGGTATTGGAGTAGGTGATACCTAGTATCTGTCATAGTTAGGTTCACCAGTTCCTTGACTTGCTATCTTTGTCAGGTGATACAGTGACTTAGCTTCCCCATGCATATTCATATTTATTTATTTAAATCAAAAGATTTCTTTCACTAATGTGAATATATATAAATTGTAGAACAGCTGAAATGGAGAGAATTAGAAAAAAATTTTAAAGGCCGGGCGCGGTGGCTCACGCCTGTAATCCTAGCACTCTGGGAGGCC
>VBSM01003169.1:2761854-2810242 GCA_008086735.1 Cheirogaleus medius
AAAAAGAAAAGAAAAAAATTTTAAAACAACCATAAAATTCACCACCCAGAAATAAGTAGAGTTAATATTTTGGTACATATTTCCAGTTCTATTTTCATACACACTTAAGTATCTACCTACATACTTGCCTTAATAAAATTGGAATGTATGAAGCATATAATTTCTAACCTGCTTTTCTAGCAACATGATATTAAGACTATCTTTCTGCCCCTTTCTGAAATCTTTTCAACATTATTTTAAATTGCTATAGGTCATTTCATAATATTATCATTCCATAATTTATGTAACCAATGTCCTATTGTTGAACATTTTAGTAATTTCAAGTGTTTCTGTATTATAAGCTACACTGCAATTAACATCTTTGTCACTAAATCTACATATATCCTCAGTTACCTTCCTTAGAAGGTAGTCTTTCTGATCAAAGAATATGCAAATATTAAGAATTTGATATGACAAATTCCTATCCAGAAAAACCAGTGACATTTTACATTGTTACCCTCTCATCTGAGTATGTGGCTGTACCCTTTGACCAGCCATGAGCATCATATAATTTTTTTAAGTCTTTACCAGTTTAATAGACCAAAACATTGGTCTGATTTTTAGTATGTCTTTGATTACTACTGAAGTTGAACATTTCTCCTGGCTTTATATTTAGCCCTCTTTATTAATATGAAAAGATATGACAGGAGAGAAAGAAGCTCATGGGCTCAAATTTGGAAATACTAACTTCAGACTGAAAGGAACAAGTCTCTGGTTTTGACGATAAGTCACATATGCTAAGTCGTAAATGGCAACGTAAAAGGAGAAGTTATCTTTCCATTTCAAGAGGCAATCAATGCAGTGTCACCTGACAACTTCAAGGAAGGTACCCCAATTTTTTCCTCCATTGTTTAACAAGGAAGCCACTACAATCTTGACTCACGTTGTGCTGAGCTTGAAGGATACTGCTTCATATGTGATTTATGGGTTTTCCCTGGAGTTGACTGTCAAGCCCTTGTCTCAGCAGAGTGGCAAGTAAAAATATCCAGGGACCTCAAATATAATTCAAGTAGTCTGTAAATCACAAGATCTGTCTGCTTAGATACTTTCATACCAAATAGGATATTTCCCCTCTAAATTCGTAACTGAGCTGAAAACAACTTTGTGCCTTTAAATATCTGATGATGTGTCACGCCTCACTCCATGTGAAGCCAAGATGATGTACCGTAAGTAGCCAGATCATAACATGCCAGTCAAGCAGCTGTTTGTATTGTTTCTTGATGTTTGCTAAGTAGAGAATTTCAAATACCTTAGACATATATTATGTGTGAATGGGATTGATATATTTTATTTTCTTGCTTCTGTGTTATATAAATTATTCTGGAGTAGTTAATACTTTGCAGATTTTTAATCCTTTCCTCATGCCCAAAAGCTAAGTAGCAATTCAAAAGTTAATCTAAGAGAGAGATTGAATACTACAGGATAATTTCCAAATAGACTATAAGAACAAAACTTCATAAAATTGCATGCCTAAATAGTAAGGTACAAATAAAAATAGGAAGAATAAAGTGAACTTCATCCTCTACCTGGAAAACCCAAAATTAAATATTGAACCACAACTACCTCTTTTTCTCTATAAGCCTGACAATTCTTTTCCATACATGTGAGGAAGGCAAATATGCATTTTTGTTTACAGTTTAGGCAGGGCCTTGTACAGTGACTCACCTGGAGCACACCCCTGTGAAAATATAGTGGGCAGTAACAAGGAGCACTATAAACCCATCAAATTGTAAAACATCATTGAGGTTTGCCCCTCCTCCAATCATCTTGCTGGAATCTATTTTTCTTCATCTATGGGAGAAGCTATTTAGAGTCACACATCATTAAATCAAAATGCAAAGGAAGGAGAAAATGAATATGGATTAATTGCATTCTGGATGCCACTGAACCACAGTTGGTACAAATTACTGGGGTATAAGAATGCATTGTGCACACCAGAAAGACAAATGATTTGGTGAAGCTGGAGCATGGGTGTGTACCAGGAAGTGGCAGCAGATGAGGATTCTGATGGCGTGTGTGTGCGCGCGTGTGTGCACGCTCGCGTATGTGTTGGCAGGGTGTGGATGCATAAAGATACTTGTATGTCATACTAAGAAGTTAGGACTTTGTCCTGAAGCATGGATCTCCCAGGAGAGTCTCAGCTACCGTTCAGGAATGTCTCATTCTACACAATTTGGCACACTGTAATCTTCTCCCTTTTACTGCACAAAGAAGTCCTATATTTGCAATCTTGGTAAAGAAGTAAAACCTGTATTCCTTATCAACAGATCTGTAGGGTAACAAAGGGATGATGGAAGCAGCTGTAATTCAAGTTGAAAGCCTCTCTCTTCTTGCCATCAACTGTCTGGAGATAAAAGGAATACAATTAATATAAATAAAGGGCAGAAAGGCACCAACTCTTAAGCAATAAATTTTTTCCAACAGGAGTGGAAAGAAGGCAGGAACCAGTGAGAGCTACAAGAATCACAACAAGCTCCTGGGAGGAAGTAATATTTGCTGTCCTCACCAGACTTAAGGCATAACTTTCAGGGTCCTTAAGAATTAAGTGGCAGTAGGACTCAGGAAACCAATTCCTCAGTAGGAATATAATGATGGGGAAAATAGACAAATCTCTGGTCTCATGGACCATCACAGAAAACACAGGTACCTGTATTTTTTTTCGTAGGACCTTGTTAGGGTACCTGCTATACCCAAATGACTTAGGTAACTGCTGGTCCTTCATTTTTAAATTATAAAATATGTATTTATGATAAAGAAGTAAAAACAGGCCATAATTTTAAAGTTTCTTTCTACATTTCTATACTCAACCCTTCCATTCAGAAGTAAACACTCTAAATTGTTATATGTGCATCCTTTCAGAAATTTTTCATGCATATATGTATATTCTATATAAATATTATCATACTATTTTATTTTTTCCATGTAACTATGCTATAGTGGTAACATCATAATGTTGATATAGGAAGGACATGACGAAGGCAATCTGGTTGGAAAGAGAGCCTTGATGCTCTGTTGCAAAACGCTCATATAAAATGGAATATCAATGGTTTATATCAAAGAAAGGAGGGTGCTGGAAAGTAGGGGACACTAAAACTCCACCAAGTAATTCCTTGGCTTGTCAATTATATCACTTACACAGTTTGGTATGACAACACATAAATAGTTGCTTAGCATCCCATTGAGTGAATGGACCATAGTTTCTTGATCATTCTCCAATAACATAGATTTTATGTAGGGTTTTTGCCTTCATAAGCAATACTACTTTGAATCTCTTTGTACATGACTTAGGCAAGAGAACCTATAACATAATTTCCTATAATTAGAATTGCTGAGTGAAAGGGAATGTGCATTTCAAATGTTGACAGATCTTGCCAAATTACTCTCCTAAGCCATCCAGTTGTTCGACAGTTTTTTTTTAGGATTTCCTTGTGTAAAGTGCCAAGCTGTGCTGCTAACAGAATGAACTCTGCTAACTTAAGTCTCAAAGTCTACCTACCCATTTACAACTAGGATTCCAGCCCTGCATGCAAGTGCAGCTTTCTCTGAGCTTTTGATGGGTCGAAATACCAGTAATGCAGCTAAACTGCATAGTGGCATAGTCCCATCTACACTGAGAATCATTTTGTTTTAGCTTTCAAGAGTGAAAATTGCTATTAAAGGGTTTCCAT
This sequence comes from Cheirogaleus medius, assembly GCA_008086735.1. Taxonomy (NCBI): domain Eukaryota; kingdom Metazoa; phylum Chordata; class Mammalia; order Primates; family Cheirogaleidae; genus Cheirogaleus; species Cheirogaleus medius. Next base: position 2,765,562 of record VBSM01003169.1, read on the forward strand.
TCCAAATCCAAGGAAAATTCTATTGAGACAGACAGGGATCTGTAAAGGCCACATTTGAGGTTCTGTTGCTAAGAAGATAGGTAGAAAGAAACAAGACAGAGAGACAAATTCAGGAAATTGAATAAGGAACTGTGTGACAGTCACATGATGATTCAGGTATCTTGAAACAAAAGGTATGGTAGATATTTGCCTAAAAGTTCCTTGGAAAGAGGATGACAACAAGGCTGAATGGCAAAAACAAGAAGTTGAGCTCCTTTGCTCTTGTCATCTAATTAATGTTCAAATGATTCTCAGAAACATACTATTTTGCCTTCATTAATGTTTTGATTTTTTTTAATGTATAAATCCTCTTTTAAATAGAGTTTGGGTTCATATTTGTACTTTTATAGTAAAATAACAGGTGATCACTATTTTTTCAAAGATATAAAAAATGTGTCTGATAGAAAAATGATAGCATTGGTAATTCAATTTCAGATTTTTGTCAAATCTTTTTAAAACTCAGCTAATAATATACTAAGCCTTCTCATACATAGTTTATATTATTGATTAAAATCTAAAAATGGAAGGAAAAAGACCGAATCCAATTTATTTTGTTAAAAGAATGGGTAAAAAACTAATCAGCCAAGTTAATATTTCAGGCAGCAAACTATTTGAAATTCATTTCTGCTTTGAAAGAAAAGTTCAGGACTAATAATTTCTATTACTTGTGCTATTGATGAAGAAAGGAGGTATAAAAGGTACAATATGCTCTTAAACATGATTACACATTCAATGAAATTTAAAAAGAATAGCTTCTTTGTTGGTCAGAAAAAAGACTATGTTTAAAACTCTATGTACTCATACATAGGAAAAATACAACAAAAATTCTAATATGTATATATACATACGTGTATATATTCTTTCTGTTCAAGTTTCCTATGATATCAAACAGCAGTATATTTTAACTTAATCTAAATTGTAAAGCATTCACCAATTGTCATTCATCAAAAGTATCTCTTTGACAATTTGAGGTAGCACAAAAACAATGGAATAATGAACATTTTAATTGAGTCTTCCCCGCTTTTACAATTTCTCTTTAAAACTGGTATCTTCCTCCTAATCATGTTTTCTTAAATTTTACTTTTATTTAGGATTAGGTATTTGAGAATTTAGGATTTTTGTTCATTTGTTGTTTCATTGTTTGGTTGGTTGATCGTTCTTCTTCCAGTGACATACAACATATTTCTAAAAGGATTTTAAAGGAAATATGAATTGTCATGTACTAATATGTCCTGTGGGGTATACCTCCCCAGTATCTCTCCCATCGCCATCCACCTGTCCTTCCTTTGCTGTTGCCTGCCTGGGTTTGGCGTCTTACCACTATTAGTGGCAAAAGCCTCCCAAATCCCAGGCCCCTTGGCTCTTGCCTTGACCTCCTTCCTTCCATCTTGCACATTACTGCCAATGGCATATTCCTAAAGCAAAAATCTCATTATGCCATTTTCCTGTTTAAAATCTTTAATTGGCTTTAATTAACTTCTCACTGCCTTCATGATGAAATCCAAATTCCTTAGAATGTTCTACAAGCCCCTTCATGACAAGGCCCCAGCCTGCCTCTCCAAATGGCCTCACTTACCCTATGCTCGAGCCATAATAACACTACACCATTTCACACAGGGAAGCTTTTGTGGGTGTTGGAACTCTCCTTGGACTGTCACCATTCCGTCCCTCCACTCCCACCCCCCTTCAACCTGGAGAACTCTATTTCATCCTTCAAAGGAGTGCTCCTCAGGCCTTCTTGTGCATGTGAATCTCCTGGGGAGCTTGTTAATATGAAAATTCTGCTTCTGTAAGTCTAGGATGGGGACTGAGGTTTTTCATTTCTAACAAGTAATTCTGGGAACACTCATTGAGGATAAGGCTCTAAAACAGGCATCCTCAAACTATGGCCCGCGGGCCACATGCGGCCCGCTGAGGACATTTATCCAGCCCGTGGGTGTTTTTGCTGCTGCCTGTCCTGCTTAGCAGCCAACTCGTCCGGGGCCCACAGTGCGCATGTGTGGAATGTGTGCCACACTCTCCAATGGCCCTCCAACGGTCTGAGGGGCAGTGAACTGGCCCCCTGTTTAAAAAGTTTGAGGACCCCTGCGAGTCTAAAACATTACTCCGTCTTCTCTCCCTCTGTGAAAAACCCCTCCCCTACAAAGCTGATCTATACAAAGCTTCTTCTCTCCTACATTTATAACTTGTATATGGAATATGTGCAGGTCCTTTTTTATATATCTCACACCCTGTTGTAATTACTTGATCACATGTCTGTCCCTCTAACCACCTATGGATTATCAAGGGCTGGAATAGTGACTGATGCTTGCTTGTATTTCCAGCACTAACATCGGGCCTAAATATATAGACATTTCATAAATGTATTTTGAACAGAAATTAGCAAAAGTTTTTGAATCAGTGCCTGAATGACCATCTGACAGGGTGTTTTTAAAGATGTCTGCCAGATTGAAGGTTAGACTAAATGCTTAGCTCTCAAATTCATGGGTTTGCTTTTTTTAAGTTATTACCAAATATCTCCAATGGAGTTTTAGGGGAAGGGGAAGGGGAGGCTTAGAACTACTGGTTGTATGATTCTTGTAACCAAGCATGTAAGTCTAGAGGCTGCCTAAGAGTTGGAAGAGTCCAGACCTGTCAGACAATACAACCAATTATCTTTGTGGCCTTGTGGGTGACTTCACCACTCCCACTGCATAGAACAGCTCTGCCTGTTTCCAAAACACCTGGCCTTGCACAGAAGAATGAAGGAAGAGCTAATGCACAATAGATAATCTCCAGCAGAGAGTTTGGACGAGAAGCGGCACCTCAAAAGTGTCCGCGGGCCCGAGTAGAGAGAGAATGAGTAAAAACAAACATCTGTCCAAGGTTTCTCCATCATGTTACAAACATGACAAGAAGACCAGCAGTAACTGTCCCAAATGTGGTAGCCAGTGGCCCTGTAAGGTGGTCAATGGTGTATTAGGACCTGAGAGATAACATTTGGGGTACACTGGTGTGCAGTGCTGAATGCACATTATTAGAATCGCCTTGGAGGTGGCATTTGTGAAATAGGAATGCCTGGGGATCCATTCCAGACTAATTCAGAATCTCTGGGGGCACAGCCAAGGGGTCAGCAGGTTTTAAAACTCCTCCCGTGATAATAATGTGAAGCCAGACTGGACAACCACTGAAAAAGGGTATCACCTTCATTGGATGCTTGAAGTCCCCTATAAAAGCCTCAAAAGTGAACATCTAGCCTCAGTATATGCACCCTACTAACTAGCCTCTGAGTCTTAGCCAGTTTAGGCCAAACAAAGCCAAAAGGAAGTTTTACCTGTTTCCCCATGCTGCAGCATGCACTAATAATTGTACAACTAAGAATTTTTAAATTTCCACCCACATCTTTCATCACACAGCCTATGTTGAGAAATTGGTAAGTTGAGAGAGAATATCAGGTGTAGAAAGAAGGAAGCTGAATTCATTTGGAAAAGAGAATTCCAAATCAGCTTAATTTCCTTTCTTCTAAATCTTAATAATCTCCCTTGCTGTTCTTCTCCTTCCACCGGCGCCCTTTCTCCACGAGTCCATCAGGCTCAGTGCTGAGCTCACGGACTCCAGCAGCAGGTCAGGGGGGATCACACTGGCTGACAAAGGACCTGAAGGCACAGTGCAGCAGTTGCCAGGATTCAATTACATTTATAAGCACAAACTCTTCCATTGTCGCCTGTCATACTGCCAAGCGTGAAAGAGCACTGTGCTATCTACACAGCAGGCACGTCATACATTTTAGTTGAATCTGACTCAAAGCACCTCAATTTTTTTAAATGAAATATTTCAGGCCTACAATAATAAGTATAAGTAATAATATAATGAATACTCTTGTACCCGCTACACTAAAGAAATAAAACCTAACATATATTAATCAAAACATCCTGTATATATACTTCTCCTTAGCCCCTTTCTCTCATTCTCTCCTCAGTGGTAACTGTTACCTTGAATTTGGTGTTTGTGATTCCCAGTCCTGTTTTCACGTTTTGTTTGTCATTGCCAAGCACATTTTATTACATATTCATGCAGTTGTGCTTTTGCATGTTTTTAACTATATAAATGGTTTTATACTCTATGTATTTTGTGTTTTCAAACTTTATACAAATTGTATCATATCATATATCCTTCTGCAACCTGTCTCTGCATATTTTATTCTTGAGGTGTATCCATGGTGATTAATGTAACTTTGATAGCATCCCATGGTGGGTAAATACCCCAGTTGATCTGTTGATGAATATTTGAGTTGTTTCCAATTTCCTGCTATCACAGTCAATACAACTGAGAACATTCTTATGTATATCTCCTTATGCAAATATGGGAGAGTCTCTCTAGGATATTTACATAACAGTGAAATTTCTGGACGTGGGGTATGCACATCTTTAGCTTTTCTAGACATTACCAAATAATACCCCAACCAGAAGTATGTGAGCTTTCCTATTGCTCACAGCCTTGCCACATTGATATTAAGACTTCTACATGTGTAGTCAATTTTAACTGGTGAGTTTTTCCTTAAAAATCCTGAAGAGGGCAGCATATCCTGGCAATTGCTGCATCCTTATTATAAGATGCATTCCAGTTATGGCCCCTCCTTCACTCCTTGAAATCCTTTGACCTTCCCTAAGTCAGTTACTCTTCAATCCACTCTCTTACCTCAATCAGCTCCAGGGCAGTATCTTAGAAACAGACAAATATAACACTATCTGAAAGCTGAAAGTTCCCTCCCGCTTTTTCATTCCATATTCCTGACACACTTTCCTTTTGACATGAAAAAAGGGAAATAGAGACAAGTGAGTCTAGAACTAAAATACTTTCTCCAGTTCAAAGTAGTGTAAAAGGAACATGATGTGAGTAGACAGCAATATCTTCCACCATATTGAAGCAGTGGTTTGTAATCAGAAGTATTGCACACTGTCATAAACTATGCTTATGCAAATTGGAGAAATACCAGGAAGTACTGGAAAGGTATCACAAAGTAGTGGTGGTATTGTTTTTCTTCTGTAATAGAAGATATTTATTCCTTTTGCTTTCTTAGTTACATTGTTCCTGGTTCCCCAAAGAAAAAAATCAGAGTTCAGTTTCAGTATACCTTCTAGAATTTCTATCGTTTTGTACTGAGCAAAAGTCCTGCCACTTCTAGAGTTCCATGGTGGGAATAGAGCCTTCTAAGATGCCTTCCTTTAAACAAAGCAGATGAGAAATTGAGCTGTGCTTACAGATTTGAATTTTGAATAGCTGCTTTAGGAGGGAATTTATTGTGAGTACTTTTGTTGTTGTTTTAGACATGGTCTTGCTCTGTAGCCCAGACTAGTGTGCAGTGGCATCATCATAACTCACTGCAACCTCAAACTCCTGTGCTAGAGTGATCCTCCTGCCTCAGCCTCCCAAGCAGCAGGAGCCCTGCTAATTTTTTCTTTTTCTTTTTTTTTTTTTTCGTAGAGATGATGTCTGGCTCTTGCTCAGGCTGCTCTCAAACTCCTGGCCTCAAGCAATCCTCCTGCCTCAGCCTCCCAAAGTGCTAGAATTACAGACATAAGCCACCATGCCCAGCCTACTGTTAGTATTTTTAAAGTGCTCCCCTAACCCCCACTCTACTTTTTCATTCCTGAAACTGCACTTTAAGATTTCATTGCTTTAAAATAAATGAATGAATAATAAAATTTCATCGCTGCCCTTGGAGGGAAAAGTAGACAAATAAATATGATTGCTTTTGAATTGATTACTACTTTGGGTTAATAAATCTTTTCCCCATCCATTCTAGTAGACCAAACTTTCCCCAAATTAGATCTGCCACTTTTTCAACAAGATGTTATTTATTCTGGGGAATAAAATTCATTTCAAAGAAAATATTTGGTTAAGGAATATTTTTAAAATCAGGGTTTTTTTAATGTTTTGGAGTCTTTTATATACTGATGTGTTTTATAAATTTCTAAAGTAAAACTTTTAGAGAGTCTGTGACTCTAAATTATTTGACTACAGTTCTGTTTTTCATGGAACACCTCACAGGACTAGAGTTCAAAGGACACACTTTGGAAAATGCTAGCATAGATATTCTAAGGTTGTCTACACCATCTTTCCTAATCATTTTGACCAGAAATTCACAAGTCCCAATGATATGCCATCCTTGACTGAAATTCTTTCATGACAGAACGTCTGTCTTGACATGTCGGTTGTTATACATATCGTTCTTGCTTTGAATGTTGTTATGGAGACATCTGAAGCCAGGCTAATTTTTGCTTCATAACAAGTCACATAAATGTGACTTGTGTTTTCTGCTTAGATGCCTGAGGAATGTCTTTATTCTTGAATTTCAATTATTCAATCGGGGATACGTTTGCAGTGTTAAGCAATCTGTTATCAATATTTCGTAGAACATGATATGCATTTCCAATCCGTAGATGTGATTATTCTTTTTCTTTAGTGAAATTTCCTTGTATGGTATTTGTGAATACTTTTCCTGTTCCATCTATTGGATCTTTTTCTTCAGGGACATCAATTTTCCTCATGTGAAGTGCTTTTGAACTCTAATCTATTATCTTCTAATTCCTTTGGTCCCCTCGTATTTACAAGCCATTCCCCTAGGTCCGCAATTTTATTTGCAGCCATGTTTATTTTGTTCCTTGCTATATCACCTTTTTTTAATTCACTCTATAATATTGTTTTCATACTCATCATCATCCTTAGCTCTGTAACCTTTCTGTAGTTCTATCATCTCATCTTTGAGCTCATGTTTTTCTGAGTTCATGTTCTCATTAACTTGATTCATAGTGCAAAGCCCTTCTGAGGAATTTTGTTTTGTTCTTTGGTTTCTGTTTTCTTTAAAAGTGGGGGTTTTAGCATTCTTTTGCATGCTATGTTCCTTTCTTTTAAGGGTTGGTTGGTTTTGTTTGTTTTTATTTGGGAGCACTGCCTCAGCGTGATTGGATATTTGTCACTGGTTTTCCCCTATCTTGTTCATACCTCAGCAGCTTTATCCAGACCTTCTCTGTCTAATCCAGCGTAGGGGACTTTTCTTTGACTCTGTTTCTATTGACGCTAACTTGTTTTCCCCTCCGAGCTGTGGTTTAAGGACTTAGTTTTAGAAGCCATCCACTTCACTGGAGAGGGCAAGGAAAGCTCTGCTGACGCCGTGTGACATCTGAGTTAGAACTCCTGGCTTCTGCTCTCTCTTCTGCTGTCTGTTAGATGTTTTGAACTACATTTTACTCCCTCTCTTCAATCAGGACGCATATCCATCCTGAAGGGGAACACTCCAGAATATTTTTTAAAAATAATTCAACAAATCTGTATTGAGTCCCTCTCCTCTGCAAGGCGCTATTCTAATCTAGGCACTGGGAATACTCTGTGTGAGCGAATGAGACAAAAATCCCATTGCTCCTGAGTGTCTATGCGACAATACGGTATCTTTACTGATATGTGTGGTATCAGAAAGAAGCAGCTCACCCCTGCCCAATAGATAATCCACTGCCCCTCAGACAAAAGAGGGGAAAAATAAAGATAGTCATTCTATCTTTAGTTTCTCTCCAGATTTGAAGGAAATAATGAGGTCTTAAGATTTCATCAATTCACCAAAAAGGCTTCAAGGGGCAGGGAGGGAGATTAGAGTTAGGAGGTACATTGTGTCACTCCAAGATCTTTTCTTTTCTGGGCCAGGATTGTATGTGTTTGTGTGTGTGTGTGTGTGTGTACACATGTACATGCATGGTTTGTTTTGTCTTGATGTCCATATTATTAGGTTTCAAGCCTTTCTTTATTGGGTAGCTGATTTATTATTGGGAAGGAAGAAGCCAGTGTTTCCTGGTTTTGGCATCCATTTTTTTAGTTCTGAGAGAAAGAGAGGGTGCTTTCCCTCTAGCGCCTGAGGCTGGAGGCCTCAACTCGTTCTTTTAACTCTAATTAAACATGATAGTCTGCAAATATTGAGATTGTCACAAGATAGCTCTATTCTCAGAATTATTCAAGTACTTTAAGATACAGAAAAACACAAAGCTGAGGCAGTTTGGTTGGGTTGTGTTCCAGCTTAGGCTCTTGCTCTTAGCTAAAAAACATTTCAAGGACTTAAACTTTGGAGCACTTCTAAGAATTTGCTCAGTCTAATCCCCAGAGACTGAAAAATGGATTCCCTCGTATCTAGAAAACACATTTGTCAGAAGAATTATTCCATTTCATGATACCTTATGCTTAAGATTGTTCTTACACAATCCCACAAGAATCTGATCTCTCTCCTGAATATGCCAAACATCTATACAGACGGTGACAAGCGGAGATAGGAAGTGAGAATAAATACCTACCGTGTTTCCCCGAAAATAAGACAGGGTCTTATATTTATTTTTCCTCAAGGAGACACCCTAGGGCTTATTTTCAGGGGATGTGTTATTTTCCCCTCAAAGCCTCAGCTTGCAGCTGAGGGGGAGCCAACCTTGTTGGTGGGGCTGCCCGCATCTTTCCAGTCACCTCTGGGATAGTAGCTGTCACGATGGGGCAGATGAGAAGGGCTGCTCATCTTCTTTACCGCTCCGCAACAAAATGCATGGGTTGTGCAGATGCGCTGTGTAGCCACACCCATCACTAGGTCTTATTTTCGAGGTAGGGCTTATATTGCGCAAATGCTTAGAAATCCTGCTAGGGCTTATTTTATGGGTAGGTCTTATTTTCAGGGAAACACAATATTCCCAGACTTCTACCAAGATACAGGCTCTGGGTTAGCATTAGAAGCCCCAAGCACCTGGATCTATTTGCTAAATAACCAAACACTTGTGCCTTTTATAGTATACAATGAGAGATGAAGCATTACCTACAAATGTCCCCCAAATAAATCATACTTAGATTATAAAGAGAATATTTGATAAATGCTGTACTTATAAGAGAATTTAAATGGCAGTAGCTTAAAGCTTCTTGTGTCACTATCATGCCTTTAATGTAATTTCCCCCATCCAGAAATGCAATCCTCAGCCAGTTGCCTTGAAAGCTGGTTACCGTGGAGATGATTATCAGTATTATGATGACCTATTTAGAGGAATTTCTGCATTGCCAGAAAACAAACAACCACAGAGAGAGCCTTACAAATGAATCATGCTCTTTCACTAAAAGTGCCTTTACAAACCAATGCCATAGGTGTATTGTGTGTGTGATATGTGTGTGTTATATGGATGTGTTCATAATTAGGATTTGCAAAGGTTTTTGTAAAATTCCAGTTGTGTTTAGCATTCCAAGAGTAAAGAAGGTAGCACAAACAACATGCATAAGCAAATAGACATCTTTCCTCTTTCTACAATTTGAAATGCATGGCCATGGTTGTATTGATTTCTCAGCAGTGTTAACATTTCTTCCATTTGCCCTGTTTCTTTTTCTTGCTCAGCCACTGTTTTCTGAGGATTTTCTAGGGGTGCCAGAGTAGGGCTGACAGGTGGTTGATGAGCACCGATTTTTACAAACTGGCCATTAATATAATAGTTTCTAAGCAAACTATGACTACTTGATAGCTATTTTAATTTTCTCAAAATTATGCCACAAAGTCTACACTCTAACTTCCATTTGGTCTCCCATTTTTCTGTGAAACATGTTTTTTTGTGATTATATACAGATCTGGCTCTTTAAGTTTTTAAGTTTAAGTGTTTTCCATTAATCATTGTCCTATTCCTTATAAAAGAGGCTGATGTTTCAGCTGCTGTTCCTCCCCTCTTTTTTTGGTAAATTTTTGGTACAACTTTAATTTGTACTTGTAAAAATTCGTGATAAAAATTAAACCTTCATTGTATTCACAGAAGCAGCAAATAATAATATAAGCAAAATGTTACCCAAAATAGGTCAAACACACCTAAATTCCTCCTCCTACCCTACAAAGTTCATGTCTAAATTTTTATATTTGCTCTTATAATATTTCCAGGAACACTCCTTTTACTCTCATCCTTCCAACCACTGTAACTTCCTCCAGGGTAATGGCAGGGTGTCCATATTTTCTACTATCTTCTTGTATCACCCAGCAAAGTGCTGGATAATGGATGTTTAGTAAACCTGATTCATCATTTAATCTGCCTTTCGAGAACTTTCAAAAATTCTTTAGCCAAATGAACTCAGTTTTCATCTGCTCATGTTCACAATGGCCTTCCAGTGAGATTATCTAGGAATCTCCCTTATTTTTGACCATATATAGACATCAGTTAACTAATTTTAGCTCTATTTTCAATTTCTGCACCATAGTCTTGTCCTTATGCCTGGTATCACATTGCTCTGAACTAAGGACAAATATCAAATTCATATTAATTACCTCACAAATTTTTAGGCTGGTCTTACTGCCTTATAAACCCCACTATAAGAAATGAAATCCCAGTGTAAGAAAATTTTCTTCCATTCAACTAAATATACCTCTTTCTCTTTCAATATTTTTGAGAAGGATGTACATTGGTATTTTAATTAACAAATTATTTGTTAGATTTTAACTCCAAAGAATCTAGCATAATATATCCAAGTTGATTCTATAAGACGTTGACTTCTCTCCATCTAACAGAGTTGTATTGGAACAGTTTTACCTAAAAAGCATTAATAATGGCTTATGGCCTTTGACTCATTTATACCATTTCCTAAAAGAGGCATGAAAGACACAGAGAGCTTGCCCATGTAGTCAGAGTCCATAAATGGTAGCTTCTCTTAGAATATTATGTCTACCCATTATTCAATTATTCAATAAAGATGTTTAACTGCCCCTCTAAAGTGGCCTTCAGATTAAGTAACAAGTTGTGAGTTGTTTGAAGTACATTCACATCCAGCACTGCTTGATAAGAATTAGCCCTTTTGAAACCAGACTTGGAATCCTAATCACCCAGAATAGTTCCAGACAAGATTCAAAATCAGACCTCTGACTCTGCCCAACAATTCCACAAAATTTAATTCACACTGCACTCTCTTGGATGGATTTTCAAGGCAAATCATGAGCTTGCTTTAGAATATTTCCTTTTTGCCTAATCTTCGCTCCTAGAGATGACAGTGTTTAGCATTTAGCGCTAGCAGCCCTTCCCACCCTGAAGCTAAACTGGGAGGAATGAGAACAGAGTGTTCTAACCTCATCTATACCACAGGCAATTATTCAAGGAAAAAAACAGATTTCACAGCCTTTCACTAGATAAACTTGCTTTGCAAATACAGCACAATCTTCTGAAGAATGATGTGGAATAGCTGTCCTCCAGAAACATTCCATGGCTTTACTCCCTTTTCTCTTAAGAAAACTCATGTCCTTAACTGCTAGTGATCCAATGCAAATCACTACCACCACCCCCCCCCCCATGTCTTGCAGTGTTGTGTGAGGGTGATAATCTAATATTGATAAACTACAGACCTGCTCACTCCAGGAACCATCTAGAAAATGATAAGGCAAGTGAAATAAGGTATAGCCGCATAACAGAACATTAACATTTGTGTTTCTAACAAAATTTTTAAAAGGTTTCTAATTCATGGAAAGATATTAACTCATATAGTTATTCTAGCTGATAATTTTTGTCACATTCTTTCCAATCTAGAACAGTACCTGTTAGAGTATTTCTGATGAGAAGCACAAGGAAGGTGAATGGAGCTCGGACATGCAGACTGGGGTGTCCCCATATGTGTATGTGAAGCTTATCCCAATGCACATTGGGGCTCACAGTGTAAGAAGAGCAGGGAGACATTGCAGGCCCAGGAATAAACTCTACTCATGCTACCAGGTTCCACTGCAGGACGTCAAGGCATCTGAAAATTCTAAACATAAATCCAGTTTCCCTGGACATTGTGAACATTTGTTTGTCAAGATATGAGAACAGAAAATACAGTTTGTGTTTTTCATTTATAACTTTTAACTATTTAGGTATATGGTATACGGGTTTGCATTCATAGTCTTAATCTGGGTAAATATAACAGGCAGATCTAACCCTATTATAAACCAAATTCTATATATCACACAAAATTCCATTTCATTTAAGCCATCCTAAGATGTATGGATTTCCTATTTATGAGAAATCACATTAGGAGCTGGGCATGGTGGCTTGTGCCTGTAATCCCAGCACTTCGGGAGGCCAAGGCAGGAAGAATGCTTGAGCCCAGGAGTTAGAGGTTACAGTGAGCTATGATAGTGCCACTGCACTCAAGCCTGGGTGACAGAGCAACACCCTGTCTCTAACAAAAAAAGAAAAAAGAAAGAAAGAAAGAAAATCACAGTAGGGTAATAATAAATTTCCATTATGTACAGGAAGACTGGAAAGGCCAATGGAATAAACAAGTTCAAAGGAAGACAATCCATCCAGTGACTTCTTTCCCTCTCTACATAAGCATAACACTGTTCAGATATCATTGTATTTATGTTGTCTGAAATTGTACATCTATATTTAGAGGTGGAAGGTGAAGATATGATGTTTAGAATTAATAAAAGGTTAGTTCTCTCTTGTAAAACTCATTTGGACTCCCTAAATGTAGAGCCTCAAATTCAAATTAAGCATTTTCCAACTGAGTGAAAGGTGTCTCCCTGCTCTGAATTCCTCTCACAGTTATTACTGTGCAAATCATTTAGCAAGAAAACACACACTGTCTTAGGCTATCTTTCCTACTACAAAAAAATATGAATTGATTTAAAGTTAACTTCAGGAATTTATGTCTTGTCTTCCCCACCGAACTATAATTCTTTGAGGAGCAAATTGAATTCTATAAGTTTCTGTATGTCCTCACTCTCTTGCAGCCCTAAGAGTTGATCAATAGATATTTTTCACTGATTCATTCAGTCATTTAGCAAATATTTGCTGGATCCCTACCATGTGCCAGGCTCTGTATCTTACAGACTTGATCAAGGTACTGGCTGAAAGATAAAAACCTGGCACATAACAGGCACTCAGTGAATGAGTGAATGAATGAATGCTGTGTCACAGAGTTAAGAAAAAATACCAAGAAAAATGGAATAACCACTTAAGTTCTTAGACTAAAAGTCATCAAGGTGAAAAATGTCAGCATGGCAGAATGGCTATAATTCTAGAAATGAAAAATCTGGGAAAAATGAGACTAGTCCTGGCATTTGTTCCTCTATGGCCATTTAGTATGTGGTTCTGGAGTCTTGCAAAGAATTAAACCATTTCATAGAAACCAAATTTTCTATACAGGGAATGTAACATCCCTACTCTCACTCCTCAGGGATGACGCATTTTATATAATGTCAATTCCAAAGAAATCAGTGCATACAATAACACTATTATAGTTTTTACTGAGACTCCAAATACTGATGTGTGGTGATTGACTTTAATCACAAATTTGCTTCATAAGAAAAGCAGTAAAATCACCACAGAATTATATTACTCCATGTCATTTTCCTATATGCAGTATAATATTGAAGCCATAGTTTATTTCTATTTTCTCTTTCTAGTATTGTAAGAAAACTAGATTACCAAGGTAGAAGTTGATCTCTCCTGCAAAGCTATTTATCTTCTTGATGTGTAGAATGTCATCTGATTTTAAACAGAGTTTTGCAGCTTTGTGAAAGAGAACCATATTTGGCCATCAATAAACTAAAATGAAATCTCTCTCTGGAAGGATAAGGGAAATCAGCATTTAAATAAAAAAACTAATAACAAGTGAACTAAAGTGTTCAAAGTTTGGTTTTTAAACAAAAAATGGGGCATGCATTATTAATACTATAAAATCTCAAACCATAGGCAGAAAGTATGCATTATTGATAATATTATAGATGTTAAAAAGCATTATCTCTTTTTCTAATTGGGGAACAAAAGGTGCATTGTTCATCCTCTTCTAGATCTACAGGCTAAACAAGGTCACTTAAGGACAGGATGTGGGGCAGCAGGGGAAAGAAACTCTGCTGAAAAATAAATTTATTTTCTTTTTTAAGCAGAGAAAGACGCACTAAGAAATTTCCAGCTAAGGAAACTTAGAGGCCATTACCTCACCCCCAGAAGAGATATATCCAGACCGTGGACAAGTTCTAGAAATAGCTCAAAATGAGGAAATGGAGAGAGATTCCTCCACTCTTTCCAGGAGCATTTTCAAATCTCTCCCTCAATTATCCTAAGATTATCTTAGTCCATAGACTTCCTAATGCTTAAATGGCAGAATGTTTAGAAGACATGAAGATATTTTAAAGCAAGTACATGCAAGAAATAAGGAGTCAATGAGTGTAAAATTGATTCTGGCTAAACCAACCCCAAAACTGGATGAGCCTGAGGTAACCTCATTAGAGAACACAAACCCCATTTAGTCATATGATGTGTTAAGAGCACCTCTATTCTCACACTGTTTTCATTTCATACTCTTGTTGAATTGCCTGGAAACTGTCTCTATGTGGATAAAAAGTAGCATCAATTTGTCATATTACATGTACCTAAAAATTCTAGCAATGTTACCAAGTAACAGTGTTACCGATATTATTTCAAGTAGAAATGTTTAATATTTTTTAAAAAAAGAAAAATCTACTAGTGACCATTCATCTGACGTAAATAAGAAGCTAAACCCAAGTCCCCAGGTAAAAAATCAAAATTGCCATTTGCAATTTTGTTTGCATTACTGAGTCATTTGACTTTTGTTTTTGTTTTTGTTAATCAGCCCATACAAACAGTTTATTCTTGGCCATTCCACCAAACTCTTTGTAGTCATCCAGAAAGAATCAAACATCATTACTACTCTTCTTCCTCTCACGTGTTTGCCCTTCCTGAAAGATTTTCCAAAGCACAAGAGAAATAGGCTTGAATTATAGGTGAAGAATTTCACCTTAAAACCTGAAAAGATTCAGATTCTGCAAACATAATGTGCTCCTTCCTCTACTAAGTGTGGAGCTTAAACCTTCACCGTATTTTATATGCAAATAAACATGCCCTGCCTTTGAAGTCTTTCTTTGCTGTATTCTCCTTCTCTAGTTTTTGTATATGCATGCCTTCATTTTTAGTCAAGAAGCTGACAGCCATTTATAGTCCATTTGGCAATGTTAGAAAGGATTCTTGGAATTCAGTGGTCCGCCCCCCCTAAGAAAAATGCTTTCTGTTTAATTCATAATAATAGCATTTTGCATTTATGGTTTTTATCTCTTTAAAGCACTCTGCCACCATTAATGAACTAAATCAGCCTTTGCTATTTTATGATCTGTCTTATTAAAATGGAGTTGATTTTCTCTGCGGCAGTCACTTATGTAATGTTGTTTTCTTCCGGCAAACACTGCACTTAACTAATGTAAATTCATTTTTAAATTGTGTGCTTACATAGAAAACTTTCCCAGAATATATTTTTAATGCTGCATACTTACTATAGTATCACAGGGAGCATTTTAATCCATACAGATGTTTTAAACTATAAAGACACATAAACTCTTTAATGTTGTCTTTTCTAAGTACTTTTAAATTATTTATAAAGACCCCCTCAAGTAAATGCATTGAAACAGTCAGTGATAGAAATGGCAATTGTTTGCTCTGTGAACCCTATTACTATTTAATTGTTTACTGTTAAATGATTGGCTTACTGATGAAATAAGGCTTTCTCATAAGTATACAAGAAGAAAAACTGCAGTTGGCAAAAGTCTGACTTCCCCAATTTACCATGTTTAAACTTTACTGTCTTGGCTACTACTGGACCAATTTATATAAGTGGTTAATGGCTCATTCCTAGGAATTTGATCTCATGGGGGAAGAAAATGTCTCTCTGCAAATAAGTCTATGCATACTTCCAAGTTTAGACAGAGATGGTATTCTAGAGATGCTAGGTTGAGAAACTCTATAATAAACATTGGTTGGTTGCCTCCCAACTTCCATCCCCGCTTCTTTTGGTTAGAGCCTTCTGATTCATGTTTGAGAAACCACCCTATTCTTCTACTAAGCCTTGTGCTTAGAATAGAGTTAAGCTTTTTCCCAACTCCAAAGTCGTTCTACCTGGCCCTCCTAATTGATTTGAGGATGAACACCTAACTCAGGTCTAAACCAGCCTAGCTCATCACATTCTCTTCACCACAGGGATTAATATAAAGTCACTATTTCATTTATATTAGTCCATTGAGAATAAACTTGGGACTGGAAATCCTTGAGGTAGACTCTCTTTTTCTCTTGGGTGGTCTAATGTGATGGTGTGAGACTTGTAGCTGGTACAGTCATTTGCATTTCCAAGAAGAAAGCCTAGAACAGCTAGAAAGGCTAAACCTGGAACTTTGCTGATATTGTTGAATTTGTATTAGGCAGGGAAAAGACTGAACTGCTGTAGCAAAGAGATCCCAAAATACAGGGGCTCAAAGAGATAAAATCTATTTTAAAAAATCTTTACCTCCCTCATGTCTCCCTTTATCTACCTCATAGGTGGGTGGACGGCCAAGACTAGTAGGCAGTTTGGGGCCATGACGTCTTCTAGAGACCCGGGATCTTCCTATCTTGTTTTGCTGTCCCTCTAGAGGGCTGTCTTCATGCAAAGTAAACCCTGCTCCACTGCCCTCCTATCACAGCCATGTTTCAGTTACAAGAAAAAAGAAAGGAAGAGTGGAGGGCAAGAAGCTTATTTTAAGGCAGGGTTTGCCAGTCTAAACTCTGTTGACAGTTTGGGCTTGATAATTCTTTTCTGTTGGGGACCGTCCTGTACATTGTAGGGTGTTTAGCAGAATCACTGGCCTCTGTCCCCCAGGTGTCCATAGCCTCCTCCTCTCCAAGTTATGACAACCAGAAATTTCCCCAGACATTGCCAGATGTTTGGGAGGCAAAAATGGCCCCCGTTGAGAAGCCCTGCTTTAAGGATATGTTATAACGGTTACACATATCACTTCCATTAATATCTAAGAGCCAGAAGGTAGTCATTTGGCCATACCGAATCATAACAGAGTCTGGGAGAAATATTTCTAACTGGATGAACTGGTGCCCAGGTAAAACTTCAAGGGTTCTATTGCTTAGAAACTGAGGGGAAAATGGATTTTAGGGGACAATTTACAATCTCTGCCACACGGCTCTACTTTTGGACTTTTCCATCATCTAAGCCAATAAGTTACCTTTATAATTTAAACCATTTGAAACAGGTTTTCAGTCACTTGAAGTTCAGAGCCCTAATGGATACAAGTATTACTTTCCTCATCCCACATCGTAAATTGAAATTTAGTGAACATTATCCAAAGAAAAAAGGATGAAAGGAATAATATCTGAAGTTATTCAAAAGCTGGGTAGTGGCTCAGAAGGGATTGAACAAAGCAGCTGAAATGAGGCTATTTCTTATCAAGAGAGGACTTTGGCTGAAATAGAAGGGCCATGTTCACAAGGGCCCATGGTCACTGTGGTCATTAAGAAAGATGGTATAATTATGCAAAATTATCAAAATGAAAGCTGCAGGCATCTTGCATTATTTGGCTTTGAACTACTGCTTTCTAGTTCTCCTCATGAATACAAAAAGCCTCTAGTGGCTCCTTTTTATTTCACACAAAAGGATCATTGCTTGTGGCCAGTTGTTTGGCAATTATATTCCTGTGAAGTTAGCATAATTTGGGATTAGAACTGCCCGAGGGAAGAAGGGGGTGACAGTGTTCTTGAGTGTAAAAGTAGGGTGTGGACGAGGAATGGAGGAAGATCCCATTTTAGCCATGAGTGGCCTTCCCCCAAAGTTCTTTTTGAAGCCAATAGTTCTTAATTCAAAACACATTTTCCCATAAGAATCTTGTTTTTATGGTATTAGATTACCACAGAAGCCCTTCAATACCAGAAAAGAAAGAGATATTTACTTTACAGTAGTACAAAAGAGAATGCTGCAGGGCAAAGGAAGATTTGTCTGAAGGTTTGGACTGAGGAACTCATCAGTAAAATCTTCAGGGAAGAGATGACTTTTAAACCAAGCTTAAGGTGAGGAAAGAAAGAAAGGGCATTTCAGCGTGAAGGACAGCCAGACACGGCATTTTCAATTCTTTGTGAGGAACAGTGAGTATCTACCATGAGTAGAGCATAGGGTTTGTGGAGACAAATAAGCTGGGATGGGGCCGTGAATACCATGGGAGAATTCAGATTTTATTTTAGGTCCACAAGCCACTAAAGATTTTTAATGAGAAGGATGGTGGGATCAAATATAGCTTAAACAATTATAGGAAAAATGCTTCAAAACTGAAGACGCAATTGCAAGAGAGATTGGATTTCTGATCTTGAGATGTGGTAACAGGTTAGAAAGAGAGAATTAACCAGAGAGACGACATGAGGGTATATTGGCAGAGTGGTAGCTAACTGTTCATGAGGAGTGGAGAAGAAAGAATCAAAGATGGCTCCAAATTTTCTAACTTTTTGGTCTAGGAGGCTAGAATCATGACACAGGAGCAGGCTTAAATGGCAGGGAATGAGTTCAGTAGGTTTCTGTCTGGAGGATAAGAGTTGGGTGGTTGTGGCCAGAAAGTACAGCACATGGGCCTCACTTACATTTCTGCAAAGCTTGTCCACTGGGTCCCTGTAATTGGAGGAAAACCACTTACTGAATTTGTACGTAACTCCAAAGTGTTCCTCCAGGTTTCCTTTATGTTCTTTTTTGGGATGTAGTTCTATATGTTGAAACTATACTAGTGGCACGTGTTGGTGAAGACACTGCATTCTAGTGCCAGATTCTGTGGTCAGAAACTTTGTTTAACAGAGGTACCAATAATATTGGAAGCATAAAGTCACACTGTAGAATGTCTGAGAAAAGGAAGGCAGAGAAAAATCCTATTAAACATGTGTTACAGTGATGTCAAATGTGATAAACTCATGAAATATGTCCTTGTGAGTCTTGGGGCAGAGGGATGAAAAGGAGAAATAAAAGAGGATCAGCTCAATCTCAGAGAGGAAAAAGAAGAGAGAGAACAAGGGAGAGTTTAGCAAGAATACCATGACAATGCCAGCTAAAGTGGGATAAAGAATTATCTGTTCCTGCTGACAAGAGGTACAAGAAAAAAAGTAAAAAAGAAGAAACAAAAAAAAAAAGGGCGAGGGGAAGAATTATCTAGAAGAAAGAGAACTCCTGGGGTGTCTTTTGATCCCCACAACCACCCTCCTTATTTCTTTTCCCTCCAGACAGTTGAAGTCATCAAACCAACAAAGCTTTTTTACAGCATGGTGGGTGATGGAGAAGGATGGTAATTGGAACAGCAGGGAAATAGGGGCATATGTTTGCCATCACTCTTCTAACTCACTGACCAAAATAAGAGGGCAGGTTCAGTGTATCCAGGATATATCAGCTGGAGGTGAGCGGGATGGAGTGCAATGCCTGAAGGACTACATGGAGGTGATGGTTCACTCCACGGAGAGCCAGATATTGGAGCATCAGGGCTAGATCAACCTGCTAGGAACTGGTTGTTGAATGGAACCCTTTGGAAAAGAAACTCCTACCAATTAACATGAGACAGAGATTTCTACTCAAAATTAATGCCTGAATATGGACAAAATGAACAACAAAGAGTGGCACCAGACCACAGGCTGTCCATCCCATGAATTATATTCAGAAGGGGCTGTGCAATTGGCAGAGCTGTGGAATTACCTTTTCATCTTCAGAGTTGCTCATAGACTGTAGCTGGCCAAGTAATCATAAAACCAGGCAAAGTCTACATCTTGTTCCCTGAAAACAGTTAGGGAGACCAAAGCATTCATCTAGTCACCATCCTAAGATCCTCTGCTTCCTTCTCGAATGGCATAGTCCGTGTTCCAAATCCCCACTGTCTTGGTGCTGAGGTACAATTTGATTTGATTTGGTAAGTCATATCCCTGCAGTTTTCACACAATGATTTCCTATCCCTCACTCTGAATAGGAAAGTGGAAGGGGGATGAGGATAAGTTCTATGACTAAGCCTAAAAGATGAAACCAGACTATAAAATTTTGTCACAGTAGAAAGGAGTCAAGAGAATAGGGAGAAGGTATAGATATTACTCTCTCCAACAACTAATAGGTATTACCACGTCTCTAACAATAACAACAAATCACAAGCCTGAGGGATTCCTTTTCTCTGATTCTTCACTTTTAGCAGCATAAGAGAAGTAGATACTTCAAACATAATATGCCCCAGGGTATCAACAGTAGCTGGCCTCAGAATCTGGACAGAAGCTCAGTAAATCAGTTTGACCCACACTATCCTAGAGACTCAGTAATAAGATTCCACTTAGAACTCTGAGTTTAACTTTTCAGCTATATGTAATTTGATCTGTTGACTTCAAGAATAGGAGAAAATTATATAGGATGTTGAATTAGTTTCCCATCTCACACCTGGAGACCAACTCATACAGGCAGTAATGAAGAAATTCTCCCTTTGTCTTTTATCCCCTACATGGTTAAATTCTTCATTAATGAGCCAGTTGTTTAGAGTGGATCTGCTTCATTCCAGAAATAAATTGGGAATGGGGCAGTTTGGCTTACTGCTGCAGCAAAGGGAAAGACTTTTTCCCATTTGCTAATTGTGGGGACCAATTCAGCAAAGCGAGTTGAAGGAGAGTCTGATTCACAGATGCTTACTTAGATGTTAGCCCTCTCATAAAACTATAATCCTCATTAATAATATGTGCCAGGCACACTTTGAAACACTTTCCATGTGGTAACTCAATTTAATCTTTACAGCTTTATGAGATAGGCCTTACCATTTCACCATTTTACAGTTGAAGGAACCATGGCACAAAGAGGTTAAATAACTTGTCCAAGACCACACAGCTAGTAAGTAGCAGAGCCAAGTTCCAAGTTAGTCTGGCTTGAGAGGCTGTACTTGTAAACACTATACTAAATCATCTCTCCAACATATCACAAAGAGTAGCGGGTTTGGAGTCAAAAGAGACTAGTTTGAGTTCTTAGAAAAAAATGAGCCTTTCTGAGACCAAGTTCCTCATTGGGATTGTTGTAAGGTTTAAAGGAGATTATATTATTTTTTAAATGTATATATAACATATATAAAGTACTCTATAAATATAAAGGAATGTTATTATTTTAATCCTTGTAAAAATTGTTCTCAGCTAACATTTCAACCATTTCACTAATTTTACCCTGGATCCCAAAACATCTGTATAATAACATAAGTATTATCATCTGATGGTATATTCCGTGTTTTCCTTTTTTAAAAAAAAAATTAAAAATACACAATGGCCAGGTGCAGTGGCTCATGCCTGTAGTCTTAACACTTTGGGAGGCCAGAAGTTGGAGACTAGCCTTAGCAACATAGACCCTGTCTCTATAAAAAGTATTAAAAAATTAGCCAGTCATGGTGGCTCACAATTGTAGCCCCAGATACTCCACAAGCTGAGGCAGGAGGATCACTTGAGCCTGGGAATTTAAGGTTGCAGTGAGCTAATGATGATGCCACTTCAACTCTAGCCTGGGCAACAGAGCAAGACCCTGTCTCAACAAAAAAAGTTTTGAAGGCTTTTGCTTTGAAGAACAGGTATCATTTTTAGAAAAATGGAAAAATATCAATTTTTTTCGAAGAGATCATTTCTAGACCTATTAAAACTGGACTCTCATCCTCAAACCTTGCTAGACAATTAACTGAATCCCTTCTTCAAATTTGGTTTTTGTATTAGTTTTCTATTGCTGCTTTGACAAATTACTACAAACTTAGTGGCTTACAACAACACGTATTTATCATCTTATAGTTCTATAGGTTAGAAGTCTAACACATTCAGTTAGATAAGAGGCATAAGTTCAAGAGATCGATTGTATAATGTAGTGACTATAGTGAATAACAATGTATTGAATTCTTGAAAATTGCTAAGAATGTAGATTTTAAGTGTTATCACAAAAAATCATAAGTATGTGAAATAATGCATGTTATTTAGCTTAATTTAGCCATTCCACAATATATACATATTTTAAAACATCATATTATACATGATAAATATATACAATTTTTATTTGCTGATTTAAAAAAACAAATTAATTTTTTAAAATGATCTATAAAAATGAAGTCTGACTCAGGTCTTACTGGGCGAAAATCAGGTGTGTGGGGCTCTAGGTGAGAATCCATTTCCTTGTCTTTTTCAGCTTCTACAGGCCACCCACATTCCTTGGCTTGTGGCCCCTCCCTCCATCTTCAAAGCCAGCAGTGTAGCATGTCTGACCCTTCTTCTGTTATCACCTCTCTTTCTCACCACAGCCAGGAAAGTTTCTCTGTTTTTAAGGACTCGTGTGATTAGATTAGGCCTTCCTGGATAATCTAGGATGATCTTCTCATCTCAATATCCTTAGCCTTAATCACATTTGCAAAGGTCCTTTTGCCTACAAGGTAACATACTCACAGGTCTGAGGATAGGATGTGGACATCTTTGGGAGAGCTATTATTCTGCCTACCATAATTATGACTGCTAGGAGCAAAAAACCCAATTTGCTATATCAAAAAGACTTGTCAGCATATAAAAGTTTGAAGATGACTTTATTACAGTGTTCTGAAAATCCTCAAAGTCATAATAGCTATTATTACAGAAAGGAGATCAAGTCCAGATAGGCTGATTTCAGATGAAAAGAAAGTCTGATAGTGGTGGGTGAAGAATAGCCGTGCCACACTGATAGCAAAACCAAATGAGAGACCTGAAAATTATCCAAAATGAGGCAATGAATCTGCATTCATTGTATTTGAAGTATATTATTGGGAGTGAAGAACCTTATTTCTGATCCCAGTTCATCATTTTCTAGAAGTGAAATGTTAGACATACATTATTAAAAACTAGACCGACATCAGAGAAGAGACCTCCTTTCTACCAAAGTTGTTTTTTTTTTAAAAGGGACTCTACTAGTTTTTTAAAGATAAACAAATAAAATAAGTGATGTGTTCCAAGTTTTGCACCTATTTCAATAGCAACAGGGATTATCTAAATGGTGTTGAAGGATTGTCATTATTTAGATGATGAAGATTTCCATGAGTGCTTGTTTTGGGAAGCAGAATGAATCAATGCAGCCACAGAGTTATAGAGTGCCTGGGGATAGTAGCCCAATTTTGTAGCTTGCATATTTCCCCATGCTATCTATGTGTTTCCAAAAACCTAATGGATGTTTAGATACCATGCATGGTATCTAGCAGCTGTTCTCAAGAAAAGCAAGAGCAACATTAGTGAATCTCATTACAGCTTAATTTATTATTTCCATAAAATTGTGTCTAATTATGCAATCACAAGGACTTCTAAGCCACCAAGAAACTCTGAATTGACAAGGATTTGCTTGCAGAACAGCCCCTAAAACAGAACAAATGTAATTACACAGAAGCCTATTTTTCAGGAGAGGTGACCTTTACTTTTTAAAAAGCATGTCCTTAAAGCACAGGTATGACTCATAGTTAGGTGAGTATATTTCCAATTAGAGAACTCAGCCAGTAGTTACGGAGATAGGAGCAAGGTCTAGGTCCCAGAAAAAGTTACTAATGAGCTAAGCAAGAGATTAGGGACATCTCCAAAGGTACCAGAGTTCAGGACAAGAATTCAGTGCCATGAAAGAACTAGAGGACACTTCAAAAATCAAGTCAATCAAGGACTAGATGAAAATGGAGAAGACTAGAGGAAATGGAGAAGCAATCTAAGACTTCAAGTTGCTGGGCCAAGAAGATGCTCAAATGTGCCCATCTCAGGTACATAACATATCAAGCATGGACAATCAAGGCTTATCTAGGCAAAAAAGCTGATAAAGAATAAGAGCCCTAAGTTACTGCCCTCCTTGGTTATGATTAAGAGGGGAATTTTGCTTGCAAAGTAAGTTGCTTTGGTACCTGTATCAGGGTGAATCTGCAAAAGCAAAGACTGAGACTGCCCATTAATAGCAGCTCCAAACCTGCTCCTCTTTAAACTCTCTGTTCTCTCTTTTATTTATCATGAAATTCTAGAATAAGTCTGAATCATTGTCAGAATTAGCAGATTCTGCTTATAAGAGGAACAGATCAGTAGGTCCCTAGTTACCTCTCTGACCTCAGCACCTACCTCTCTCCCCCTTGCCTTCTATTGTTCCTCAAACATGCAGGAGGATGTACACCTTACGCCTTTGCAGGTACTGCTCTTTCTGGCTAGTACAAGCTTCCACCATATCTTCAAATGACTAGTTCCTTCTTGTCACTCGGTTCTCAGCTCACACATTGCCTCCTCCATGAGGACTTTCCGGATCACCCTTTCTAAATTACCCTGTTCTCCTCAAAGCATTAACCACAACAGAGCTCTTAGCAAAATCTGAAATTATCTTGTTGGGCTTTTAATTTGCTTACTCAAGCGCAGATGTGCAAGGATTTTACTTATAGTTTATTGTGTTGAATGAATCAATAAATAGTCACAGGGCTTCTCTTGAGACAACCTATGCCTTAGGTTGGTGAAGTTGCAACATAGGAGGCATATATGGTATATAAAGGTATTAGTTGGTGCCAAGCAGCAACCAGAGTCTTGACTATCTTTGTAAAAGTGCAAGAGGTTAGATGGGAGAGCTAGGGAACTTTATAAGCAGACTAGGTCTCTGAACCAAAAATCAACATTGGCTGTAAGCAGTAAGATGGATTCCCAGTAAAAGATTTTTTCCTCCATTTATAGTTATTTATGGTAGATTTTTTAACTGACTAACTATTTAGTTGATGGAGCTAGTTTCTCATCTCTAGGCCTGGTTTTTAAATATATTCTTCATTTTGATGAAAATCTTCATTATGATACCCTTGATTGCATGTAGCATTTTAAAAAAAAAATTTTCAAATGGCACATATCCAAGTAACATGGACTTTGGGATGGTGGAAAGAAGACAGCACTGAGAGTCAGGAGACTCACTGTGAAGCCCTAAATAAGCTCCACTTATTCATTCAACAGAAATTGAATATGTGCCAGGCACTGGTTTAGTAAATTCAATGGTGAATATGACAGACAAGGTGTCTGTCTCTTAGGAGTTATGTTCTACTGGGAATAGGGAGAGGAAGACAAAAACAACCTCTTTTCATCTGCAGTTTTCTCTTCTAAAAATATGTGGGCATTAGACTAGATTATCTATAAAGTTTCTCCCAGCTCTACATGTTTCAAAAGAGAAGAGAGAAAATTTGGAAGGCTTAGCAGTGGTTATTTTGGGGCAGTAAAATCATGAATTTAAATTTTTTTCTTCTTTTTGTTTATCATTGCTTTCTGATTTTTTTCTATAACAAACATACAGTACATATGAAATGGAAAATGTTTAAGAAAACAGTAGAGATTTTTCTTTCTATCCTGGGCATTGGTTTCTAGTGACCTAAAGGTATGTCATTTATCCATTAGTAATGGGAGCTACAAGTGGGAATTGTCTTACCCTTCCAGTGACTTATTACTCTAACTTTGCCTAATGAGGCGTTAGGGTACCTGCTCAGGGAATTTCTGCCCCTTTTCTCATTATTCAGTGTGTCCTGGCCACTTCTGTTTTCCTTGAACACTTGAAATTCTTCTCCACCTAGGAATGTTCAGGTCTGTCTCTCTCTCTCTCTCTCTCTCTTTCTCTCTTTCTCTCTCTCTCATATACACAAAGCTGGCCTCTTCTCAGCTTCAATGTTACCTCCACAGAAGCCTTTCCTGAGCAATCTAACAATTCCATTCCTGCCTTACCATTCACCATACCATTCCTGGTATTCTCTGTCACATCTCTGTTCTGCTCTTTTCTTCCAGAGCACTCTTGTCAACTTGTAATGTCATGTGCATTTTGTTTCTTTACAAGTTTATTGTCTATTTCCCCACAAGTCTGAAATTCCTTATCTGCTCACCTTACATCCCTAGCCTAACAGTGCCTATCACATCATAGGCACTCAAGTAATACTGGTTGAGTAAATGAATAAACAAGTGAATGAAATGGCTCCTTTGTCATCTCTCTGGTAAGAGTTTTATTCCCATATAGTGATGTGCTGCAGGCAAGCCCTTTGCCAGCTCACAACAGCAAATTGTTACATTCTCAGGGATTTTGCAAGCCAGCTATTAAACTGCTAGTGGCTTAAAATCAGCCGTGGTTAGAGTATTTGTTTATATCACAGACACTGACAAATGCAACATGTCAAGATTTTTTTCTTCCCAAGAACTGGTTTACCAGCACACTATTTACTCTCATTTTCTAAATCCAACTGTAAATATAGAAATATGCCAAAAAAAAAAAAACATGCCCCATAGGTTACTTAAAATCTTTCAATAAAAACTGCTTGAAATTTTAAAAAATACTAAATATGTTATACAATTATTTACCAGTTGGAAATACTTGGTCCTTTCATAAGCTAAATTATGGTCTAAAATATGTGTCTCTGATCTCCTAAAGTTTTTGTTCCTGTCTTTCAGATCCTTATGTGAAGATTCATCTGATGCAGAATGGCAAGAGGCTGAAGAAGAAAAAGACAACAATTAAAAAGAACACACTTAACCCCTACTACAATGAGTCATTCAGCTTTGAAGTACCTTTTGAGCAAATCCAGGTAATGTCAAACATAATTTTGTCTTCCCATTCAATTTCATTCCTCAGACCTCATAAATTATACACACAGACTTTGTAAATTATCAGTGCACATGCTTTCATTAGAACTACCATTCTTATTCACATGCACATTTGATGCTTGAGCTACATCAAGAGGGATGTGATATAATGTACAGCACAGGATGTGCTGATTCATCAGCCAAAAACAGCTGGCATGCTGTTGAGCAGAAATAAAGCAGGAAAAAGAAAATCAGTAGAACTCTGCTAACTCAAAAAGTGCATCTAACACAGGTTAAAAGGACAAGAGAAATGGGCTTTCACTATTTACTCACAGGCAATAGTAAGTAATTATCCTTATCATATCTTTAGAGTGAGAAATAGAGATAAGAGGAATATTTTTGGTTAATGGTAAATATGCAACATGTTGAATCTTTATCAAAAGATGATTAACAATAGAAAAATCAGGCTAAGTTGTATTTTTAATTGCTTAAATTCAGCTTCCTATGTCTGAGTTGGAATGAATAGGTATTTTTATAAAGATGGAGCCTTAATTTGCTAGACAATAATTATGATAGGAAGTATTCTATTAAAAGACCTTCCGTGGCCGGGTGTGGTGGCTCATGCCTGTAATCCTAGTAGCACTCTGGGAGGCCGAGGCAGGCAGATCGTTTCAGCTCAGGAGTTCGAGACCAGCCTGAGCAAGAGCAAGACCCCGTTTCTACTAAAAAACTAGAAAGAAATTAGCTGGACAACTAAATATATATATATATATATATGATTAGCCGGGCATGGTGGCACATGCCTGTAGTCCCAGCTACTTGGGAGGCTGAGGCAGAAGGATTGCTTGAGCCCAGGAGTTTGAGGTTGCTGTGAGCTAGGCTGATACCATGGCACTCTAGTCTAGGCAACAGAGTGAGACTCTGTCTCAGAAAAAAAAAAAAAAGACCTTGTGGTCATTATGTCCAAAATAAGATTCTACATGTAGCCACAATGATATAGTATGTGATATTATTATTTAGGAATTTTAAAAAATATTTAAATTTTCTCACCCCATCTCCATAGTTAGACTATCAGAATCCAAAGTTCACATCCAATACGTATGGGCCAGTTTTTGCTAACTTTTAATGGGTATTAGAAAGTCAAATTACATAAAGCAACACTATTTTTACATTTCATTAAATAATTGTTGTAGGTCTATATTTTCAGTGATATGAATTTTGCCCATAACTTGAAGGAGAAATGAAAAGTAGACATCAAACCTACAACATGGAACCTTATAAAGGTTCAGAATAACAAAAGTCAGTAAATATTGATCATTTACTTTTCATCTATTCTTAGAAGACAGTAGCTTATGAATGAATCACACCTTTATTCCATGAAGAAAACTGATATAATAGCTACAATTATTATATATTTATTATGTGCCTTGGTCCAAGTTAAGTACTTTGCACATATAATTTCATTTACTCCTAAGAAGAACCTTATCGGAGAGGTACTATTATTATTCCAATTTTATATCTAAAGAAAGGCTTAGCATTTCCTCACATATAAAATATTTTGACATGGATAACAGAATCCACGTTGAAGAGAGCTTATGCATATAAAAAGCACTTGGAACCATGCCTAGCCCATAGGAACACAGAGCAAATGGCTCACATCATTATTATCATTATTCACAATGCTAATGTCCTCTCTTTTTCAATTAACATTTTATTAGAAAATGTATCTACCAATAAGATTAAATCAACACATAAGTCAGTGCTGTCCAATAGAACTCAGTGATGATGGAAATGTTTTCTCATCCATGCTGGCCAACATAGCATAGTAGCCACAGGTGACTAATGAGCACCTCAGTCACTAATGTGACCATGGAATGTCATTTAATTTCAATTTATTTAAATTTAACTAAAGACTACTAGATATGGCTAGTAGCTACTATATGGTATAGGGCAGTTTTAAATGGCCAGCAATAACCAATAACCCCACCATTCTCATGTCAGTTCACGGTTTTTATATAACTGTTCTCACATACATTTTCAGATGGTAAAAAATTATACATACCTATTTACTTTCAACAACTATATAAGTAAGTGACATTGCAGAAGACACTGAGTCCTTGTCCCCAGTAACTTGCTCACTATCCTAAACCAGTAAACCCACTGCTTTGGGCCCACTCACTTACCCCTAAGACATCAATTTTCTCTAACAATGTATTTTGCAATATTTGTTCAGTGAATTCTTTTGAGTTCTAAGATCTTATTTCTATGGAAACTAATACCTCCTGGCATTTTATTTTTTAATTCCACAAGACAGTACAAAGAAGGGCACTGAAATTAAAAATCCTATTGAAAACCTTCTCCTTTGAGCTATAATTCCCTACCTTTAAAATAAATATCCTTTTTCAACTACAAATTGCAGAAAATGCAAATGTAATAAAAGTGAAGCACATTAAAAGCAAAACATATATTGGGTTTCTGGGGCAGCATTTTAGAGCAGATGACATTTTGTCAGAACAGAGAAAACCAAGCCCACTATAGAGCACATTAGACATGGAAATAATGAGAACTCCTTTAACTGTATCCCTCTTTCTCTGCTGCTTGAGTCAATTTGTTCTTTTTTCTCCCAAGAGGTTGCTTTTCTAGTCTTTGCATTTCCCTAGAAAAAATAATTGAGTGTTCCACATACTAAAATAGGAGTTTAGGTTTCCCTTATCCTGAAGTTACAAGACTATCTGCCTTTCCTTCAATCTTTCTCTATCCCTATGAAATATATTATGAAAGAAGCAAAATATGCTGATTTCCAGAAGCACATGAAAATGTTACCCTTCCCCTCCAAAAATGTAGAAATAAACTATATAGGCAGCAGAAAAATTAATCCAAGGCCTTCACAAGGATATTTTGTCTTGAGTGCTACTAATCAATGCATCCTAAATGGAATAATCAAAACTCATTCCAAATTCTGAAGACCCCTATGCCCTTTGTACATAATGTCCCTCACCCCATTCCCTGCAATGCAATTGCATCCTGATGAATTTGCTTGGGACAAGTTCTGAGAATCAAGGCAACCTTGTTCTTGGTTCCAAATACCATCCAGTGGATAATTAATTCCCTTAACAATGGGATCACCCCAAGGCTACACAAGGAAAGGTTGTCTCCTTTATTGCCAGTGTGTTGTATTTTACATTCTAAATTCCACTTTCAGAAACGATCATTTTCTCTGTTCTGAAGCCATATATAAATGACATCCCTCAGTACATTGGTACAATAATTCAGTCTTTCGAGTACAAAGTCCACTAAAGGTCTATAACTCAGCTGGATCTTCATCTGGTCCAAGCTTTCATTACATTTTCTGCTACTTTTAACTCTCGCCATCAAATGTTATATATTCTACTATATTTTAAACTCTTCTTTTATCTTTGCACTCAGTTGCTAGATTGATGCCATCACATATTCTGACTAAGCAAATTCATTACTTAAGAAGCACAACTGAAATGTGCTTTTTAAAAGTATCTTTCATACCATAATGGTACAGGTTTGATTTCATCAGTTCAGTCAGTTTTAAAAAGCAAGTTATTAAATAAACCTTCAAAATCTGATGAAATCACTGAAGTAAATCCTGTGTGGCCTAAAAGGTTATTTCCATTTGATGTCTGTGCCAGACACATCGTAGTTATTCAATAAGCATTTATTGAGAGAATGTATAGATGAGAAAGAAATATCTTTATTACCACTTTTTAAAGACTTTCACCATATTATCACATTTTATGCTCACAATCATGTGCTTAATTGAAATTCTCTATTAATTGTTTGTAAAATGCTGGCCTCCCCAAAATGGGATTATTATACATGGTTGCTCTGGGAATTATAACCAAAAAAAGAATGGCCTGAGCACCAAGGCCAGAACTTTCCCAGATGAGACAACTGAAACAAATGGATATAAAGATTAAATAAACTTGACACAGGCAGCATGGCATGGTGGTTTACATATAGGGGTCCCCAACCTATGGTGAGTTGTATAACCATTTCATTATGTATTACAGTGTAATAATAGATATAAAGTACGCAATAAATGTAATGTACTTGAATCATCTCGAAACCATCCCTCTTCCCCCAGTCCATGGAAAAATTGTCTTCCATGAAAATGGTCCCTGGTGCCAAAAAGTTTGGGGGCCGCTGGTACAGCACGGGCTCTGGAAACCAAACAACTGATTCCTTATACAACCTCAGGCAGATAATGTAACTTCTCTGAGCTTCAAGCATCCTTATCTATAAGATAGCAATATGAATATGATCTACTGTGAGGACTACCTACCTGAGTTAGTTCTTGCAAAAGACTTAGTACAAAATATATAATACAAATTAACATTTGAGTATTAAGGTGATGATGGCAACAAAGATGATACAGCAATGGAAAATTAAAGATTCGACTCAAGTTTTTATATTCAAGTCATTTTCTTCCTCCTCCTGGTGGTTGGAGATTCATTCTTCTTATTTCCAATTCCTTAGATCTCAAAAGCTTTGTAGTGGGGCTTTATCTTTAGAGCGAGATGATTAATATTTATTTTGTGTCTTCTTTCAGAAAGTGCAAGTGGTGGTAACTGTTTTGGACTATGACAAGATTGGCAAGAACGATGCCATCGGCAAAGTCTTTGTGGGCTACAACAGCACCGGGGCTGAGCTGCGACACTGGTCAGACATGCTGGCCAACCCTAGGCGACCTATTGCCCAGTGGCACACCCTACAGGTAGAGGAGGAAGTTGATGCCATGCTGGCCGTCAAGAAGTAAAGGAAAGAAGCCTTTCTGCATTTGCCCACCTAGTGCTCTTTAGCCAGTATCTGTAAATACCTCAGTAATATGGGTCCTTTCATTTTTCCAGCCATGCGTTCGTAACACAATTCAGTGGTACTTCAAATCCTGTTTTAATTTGCACAAATTTAAATGTAGAAAGCCCCTAAGCCCTTCATCATACCACTGCCCTCCAAATCTACTCTTCTTTTAAGCAATATGATGTGTAGATAGAGCATGACTGAAATTATTTATTGTATCCCACCGTTGTATATATCAGTATGCTAAAGATTTATTTCTAGTTTGTGTATTTGTATGTTGTGTTTCATAATCTGTGTATATCTAGATGTTTTTAATAAGATGTTCTATTTTAAACTATGTAAATTGACTGAGATATAGGAGAGCTGATAATATATTATATGGTAAATATAGTATCGTCTGCATTCCAGCAAAAATATCCACTTGTAAGGCACTAGCACAGTTAAACTGACATCTTAAAGGACAACTTAAACCTGAGCTTTCTATTGAATCATTTGAGTACCAAGATACGCTTACACCGCATATTTGGTGGGTGAATCCAATTTTGTAGAATTCCTTCACAGGCAAAATAGCATGATCTGAGCAGCAGTATCCAGGCTGACCTCAAGGAAGCAAAGCCACAAACCAGAATAGCATCTGTCTGTATATCTCTACAAAGCTAAATTCATGGCTTCACTTTTGCATTTGAGGAAGCAACTGAACAGGAGTCAGTGATTTCACATTACTGCATATAGAGTAACAACATGGTATCCTGCGTGTGTGTGTGTGTTTGTGGTTGGGTGGTTTGTATGTCAATGTGTGTGTGTGTATGTGCGCGCATGCATTTGTTTGGGGATGGGGTGGGGGGAAAGAAGCTGAGGAGAGAAGTCAACATTTCTGAAATATTGCCTGACTATTTAAAAAGAAAAAAGTAGCTCTCCATGATCACCTTTATACAAAATGTGCATCCTGTGAATTCTGTTCCAGATTTCACACCTATACTAATTCCAAAAGGTTTGCACATTAGACTTTATAACAAAATATTTTATTATACAAAACCAAATTAGAAGGAATGCAGAATATTTTTAACATAGCAATCTGTGCTTATTACACAAAATTACTTTGTGGTAAACAGACAGTATTGTAATCCCATCAAAAGATGAAAAAAAAAAAAACAACAACAATTAGCCATAGTTCTGAATGCACTTCAATTAAGCCAAAACAGACAGCTAGTGATCTTTTTATATGCTCTTTTTACTTAAATAAGTTTTAATTTGTCCTTTAAAAAAGGTGAAACAAAACCAAGAACAAGTTCTAGAAAACTGAAGCAACCTCTTATGTATACTAGATGCTTGATTTAGGAGGAGTTTTTAAATGTTTTCAATGTTATTACGTAGTAAATGGCACTATTATGAAGCTACTAGTCATTCCATAAGAGTCTTTAAAGGACTGCTCTGTGTAACACTGTGACCGCTGTGTGTGCTTAGACACGTAGTTTCCTCAGTGGATAGCACTCAATTTATTCCGTAGTGATATTGTAACAATACTGCCATTCCCTTCTACTGCACTGCCCAAGGTGTGTGTAGCACAAACAGTTCTCATTACAAAGGACCAATTCAGAACTGAAAAGCTATGCATAGGACAAGAAAGATACATAGAACGGGGAAGATAGAACACACAGCATTTTGTCAAGCACTGTGCAATATTCCATATTTTTCCCCACTATAGTAGACAACCACTTTGTGGAAGGGCAGCCTATGATCTTACTCTGCATCTAGGCTTTTTTCCCACTCACTTCTGTGACCCATTTTAATTTCCAGGCCATAGATAGTAGCGATGCTCTGAAGTGAAAGTTTATCTTCACAAATACCAAAAAAAATGGAGGTAAACTAAGCATTAGCCTCATGTTCAAACTTTAGGATATCATGCCATGTTTTCCTAAAAACTCAAGAGGATTCAAAATGGGCTGATGGTAGGCTTCGAATATGGGCTTGGTTGTCTCCCAGTAAGACTATAATTCCTGTCATTATTTGTTTCACATCAAAGAAGAGACAAGCCCTTTTACCTTTCAGCCCAGTCATTGCAAAACTCTTTAGAACTGGGACAGACACAAAGGACAAAGGAAAGCAGTATATCTCCTTCTTCTGGTGATGGTCCATATTGCTTAAAAAACAGATAATAGAAAATATGCAAGTCATAAGGTGAGATTAAATATCAGTTTGAACAGAAAATTGAAGTGAGACTCTTTCCAATTTAAGGGACCAAATCCTACCAAAGAGAGGGAGTTGACTGACTTTTAAAAATTCCTTAAATGCCAGAAACTGACATTTAATTTCACTATATTCAATTATAAGTTGTTCACAATGAAACAACACTTCAAACCAAGCAGGTTCAAGCTGCCGAATATACATTATTTCTTGTACTGAAGTATTGCGAATGCATTCTCTTGCAACACTGCCAGACATGGGATTGTCACCATAGAATCAGTTGGTACTATGCCATCTTTCATAAGTCAGTGAGCGAACCTGCTTTTAGACCAAGATCCATCCTCAAATAAGCCACATGTACCTTTCTGACAAAGCTGTGTAAAGTATTAGAATCCGATGCTCTAGAAAGATCCTAGTTGCCTTTGTGTATATTTACTGCCTGCTTGAGTGTTTCTATGTGTGGGTTTTCTCTGTATCTTGTAGAAATGTTGGGGTGTTTTCTTCTGCCATATGGCTCGTGGCCCGCGAGCCAACTACTTTAGCTGTATTTTACCTTCATTTTTTGATGAGGTGGTTTAAATTTTGTTTCACTTTGTGTAGTGAATTCCACAGTAGTTTTCTGATTGTTGTTAAAAATGACTTAACCTATTACATGGATATTCAATAAAAATGTTTTATTTCCTGTTGATGTTGCTGCCTTTCAACTCTCTTCTTTACCTGATGCTGGTGGTGAGTCAATGCCCTGTTGACTTTTGGGAACTGCTGGAAGTAGTAGCAGCTCAACAAAAGCTTGCACGGAATGCCAGCTTCTGAGTCACATCTACAGAGTGGCTGAAGGGAAAACAATGCCCCAAGGGCATTTGGCCATGACTACTCAGTGTTCCTGGACAGTGTGTCTTTCTCAACATGTGTTTCTCTATTCTTGTTTAAATCAATTAATCTGGCAGGCTCTGAGGCTTTCCGCTTTGCCCAAAATATGTTCTCCAGGATTTTCACTCCAGAGCCTCCAGACTTTCACTAAGTCACATAGCTTCTCCAGAAGGGGTCTGAAAACGAGATTGTTTTTACCTCATTTTCAGAGGACAGCACGATGCATTAAATTCCATGCCTACTGCAATAGCTAGGAGAAAAGAGTAAATGCTTTTTCTCTGCTAAATTCAATATTTATCCAGTGCCTACTGTGTACCATGTTTTTACCAGATGCTGGAGCCTAGTCTCAGACTGACATGCAAATACACTATCCCAATGCACTATGTATCCTTAAAAGTAAGGGCCCCTGAGAACTTTCCCTAGGCCAACTGTAGTGGACACCATTGTTAGAGTAGGAAACTAGGACACACAGCTAAGACTGGCAACAGGGGCTTGAAGATTGGGTACACATGTTAAAGTAAACAACTCTCAGAAGCTAACTAGAGGGGCTGATAACCACAGGCAAGAACCGGCTTTATCCTACTCATCAGCTATCTCTGCCACCTTATATGAACTTTGGCTAATTACAATATCATTTACACTGTAGTTTTAAAATTTCTCCACCTTTGAAATTATCATCACAATTCCAAAACAACCATATAAAGTATGCAAATAGGAAGAACCTCAATTCTAGGAATTACTGCCCAAATTCTTGGTAAAAGTCAATCCCTTAGTCTTGAATATTTCTCCCCTCAATTAGTAAGACTTCAAAAGACCGAAAACCACTTCCTTCCAGTGCAGCTGCTCTTTTCCAGCTTGCCTGCTTTCTTTCTTGAGAGTGTACTTTCACTTTGAATTAAAAAAAAAAAAATGTTACTTTGCTTGGCTTACATAGTGTGTCCTAAGTTCTTTTCCCAAAGATCACCAAGAACTTGGAAAAACTTCTACTCGGAGGCCGCTAACACCATGGTGTGTCACCATGATCCTCCTTGAGCATCAAGGCATGCATCCTGCAGCTGCTAGAACTGTTGTCTGCTAACAGTTGACAGCTGTGTCCCTCTGCCCTCTACTGAAGGAAGCTGTCTCACCTAAGTTCATGCATCTTCCCTTGGAGTAGCCCACGCTCAACTGCTGATTCATGATCACTCTGAAGTGCTATCTCAGTTTCATAGCCCCAAGGTTAGCTGAGACTGTTTTGCAACTGCACTGCAGTTCAACCTCTCCTCCTGCCCAGTCTTCCTCACGCTTTGCACGTGTTGTTTCTAAGAGCACGGCCCAATAAAACCCCTTCACATACAGCTCCATCTCAGAACCTGTAGCTTGGGGTTCCCATCCTACAACACATTCTTTGGGGAGGAGATATCAAGAAGAGTTTTCCAGAGAAGATAACAACAGAGTGCAGTACTAAAGGAACTTGGGTAGGAGTTACTCATGTCAAGGAGTGGGCAAGACTTCTGCAAAATTGATCTCATTTGACAAGCATATCCACGATCAAGTCTTTGATGCCTGGCTACATCATACTTCCTTCAGTCAGCTCTATTAGTCACTGCCAAAACTGCTTAGACAGCCACACTTAATTACTGTACACTGTGAGGAAGCAGTTGGCAAAGGGTTATAAACGTAAGTTTAGAAAAGGAAACTTAAGGCACACTAGTGTTAGAAACAAAAAAATACCAGCATTATGAATACAAGTGTTTGGTTTTCAATGGTGAGGATTTTGTGTTTCTGAAAACGCTTTTGAAATTAGGTCCAAAACTATTTAAAGGATATTTCTGCATGAGTTATTTTTTTTTTTAAATCACCTCAGCCTTTTTTCAATGTCATTTTCCCAAAAGGTTTGTAGGCCTAAGGCATATACATTTAAGATATTTATTAGGTTCACTAGTCAGGAAAACAAAACCATTTCAGGTATTTCAAAGAGGGAATTTAATATAGGAAATTGGCCACATAGAGAAAGCTGAGAAAGCAAAGTAGAGACAGTGGGAGTGGAATACCCAGAGATTAGCAGATACCATCTCTAAGGTCAGGAGAAGAAAATAGAGAATATGATGTTAATGAAGCCCAGGAGTGTAGAGGAGGAGCCAGAACCTTGAGGGAAGTGGTATAGGGGACCACCAAAAAGCATTAGGTTCTGGAACTGCCAGAAGACCCTGATCCAGTAGCTAGCTGTTCACTTTTGCTAGAGGGAAGCTGACAGAAGCTGGAAGCAGAAAGACCGGTCCAGTCTCCTCTCTTCCTATCTTCCACCTTGACCAGTGCTTTCCATTGGTAACCCCTAAGCAGCAGCTGGTACGGGATTTTAGGAAAAACAGTCTTCAGGGGCTTAGATCCCACCCCAAATATATAGCAGAGCACAGAAAGGTGGGAGTGAAGGCTGAGAACAGCCAACAAATGACCAACACATTAGGAAATCTTTTGCCAGCTGCATGCACTTTTTAAGTGCTTTTGTTGTTTCCTCAGAGGAGTCAGATGTTTCCATCTGAGCCACACAAGTCATCCCCCACCTGATGAAACATGCATAGAAACCACATTCTTATTCTATTTATGCAGAGAGTTTACTCTTACAGATTTGAAAATTCTAACCATGATTGCAGTTCCCCCCCTCCAACCTCTCCAACACATCTTTATTACATATTCACAGAACTCTTTGATGTTCAGCAACTGATTTAAGCTGCACACAAATCTTTACTGCAAAACAGTCAGACGGTGACTTTGGAATACAAAGGTAAAAAAGCAAGAAAATAAAAATGAGAAATAGCCTGGTACTAAATGTACAAAGAAATTTTCTAAAGCATACAGAGTAATAATTATGCAGGAGGAACTACCAAGTGAGATCAATAACAAAAACACCATGCAAACCTGCTGATGATTAAGGCTGGCTGTAAATTACCTGCATTTTAAAATCTGCATTTCAGCCATATTGATTTCTTCACTCTCCTGGACCAATGCATATCCCCAAAGTTCCTACATTCATCTTTCTTCTTTGACAGTAACTATCCTGCCAGCCAAGCCTTTCCCCTGTGCAAGATATACTTGCCCCTGCCAGGGCACACACAAGGTTAAAAAGCATTTTATACTTAACAGGTCAAGACTCACCCAGTTCCTTGTCAGCTGTCTCTTTTACCTTTAGCACCTTCTTGTCTTCTCTGGACTAGAAGCACGGTTGACACCCTTTAGAGATAAGATGGTTTTGAGTTCCAAGTGGAAGATACCCAATTCAAACTGGACTAAGGAAAAAAGAGAGAAGAGGAGGAAGAGAGAGAGAAAAAACTACTGGCTCACCTAACAAGGAAGTTCAAGGGGGTGATTACAATCAGGAACAGCTGGGTCAAGGGCCTCAAAAAATGTCATTATTTTCTCTCTCTTTCTTACCCCACCCCCCCATACGCAGCTATTCTCAGTATTAATCTCATTGTCAAGCTTTTATGTTTCCATGTAGCAACAGGGATGGTCCCCAGCACCTCCAAACTTATATTCTTCCAGGTTAGTATGTTTGCAGAGAGTGTTTCTTTCACAATTATCTCATCAAAATTCCCAGGTCTGATTTGCATGCTTTGGTCACATGTCCTTAAAACAATCACTATGGTCAGATGATGTGATATTTGCTTTGACCAAAACTAGGCCATTTTCCTAGCCCCAGAGCCACAGAGATAGGGTAAGGAGTGTTCCTCAAAAGAAAATCAAAGTGATATTAACAATAAAGGAAAGTAGATACTGGGCCAACAGAAACAGACAGCTAGCTACTCTTTGGCCCCTGGTATACCTCCAGGGTTAAGAGAAGGGACATTAAAGACACAAACACAGGCCACAAGAGCAGTCTGATCATTCTCCCTTTTACTAAATGCTATTAGAAAGGAAATTTTAAAAGTAGGCACCTCCTTTTAATTATGTGAAAACATCCATTCATCTTCCTATTTATTGTCAGGAGAATCAATCTGTTGCATATTTTAAACAGATGCCTTTTTTTTAAAGCATTGAAACATTAATACAATTTTAGATTTCTGGATTCATAAAAAGAATTTATTATTATAGGAAGGAAAGGAAAGGGAGAGGGAAGAAGATCATTCTGCACAAGGCTTTACAACACTTTATGCTTTTTACATGTGTTCACATTCTTGGTCCATATACATATTTTAATAATCAGAGTGTGCATAGAATTTAGTACCAATTTCTTTCATGTAATGTGAAAAACAAGGCTTTTTTCTTGTTGCCACATAGTTTGTATGATTTTTGCTTTTAATGACCACCTGATTTTTCTTCAGGTAGATAAACAAAAAGTTACTTACCCATTTCCCTAATCTCAGATATTTAAGTTGTTACTAATTTATTTCTTACATAAATAACTTTACAATGGATACTTTAGTGGATAGGTAGATACCCTTTCTATTTATTGTCTTAGGATAAGTTTCCAGGATCAGAATTGTTGCAGAAAAGACCATTTCACAGTTGCCAATTTGGTTTCTCAGAAGTTTCTACCCAAATACACTGCCGTTGTATTTCAGTGTTTCGATTTGCACACAGGTACTCCCACAGTGGGCATGGCAAAATTTTAATGACTGCCAGCTGCATAGGGTCACATGCCTAGGTCATGACAGAGTCAGGGCTGGAACATGAATCTCTGGACTCTGGAGCCACCACTCCCTTCATGACTCCAGGCAGCTTTGTTGGAAAATCACTGACATGAGAAAAGTATTGGTGGAGAGCCTGAGAAGGGAGCTGAGAAGTGGAGAATCTCAAAGATAACGTGTGCAGATGTGACTCTTCCTTCTGTCTCACTTCATGTCGAACCCTGTAGAGGTTCTGCACTGAGAAGTTTCCCAGGTCGTCCCCTGCTCTCTGTGTCCACCACCTCTCCCTCAGGATCACAGAAACCTCACAGACAGGCCTCCGCCCGCCCCGGCTCTCTCTGTAGAGAGCACCAGCCTCACAGCCAGCAGCCCTGGGCCCAAATCCTGCGTCATTCACGTAGCTGTATAGCCCTGGACAAGTCACTGAATTTTGAGATTTAAAGGTAATGGACATTAAAGCCTGGTATAAAATAAGCATTCAATAAATAGCAGTTATCGTCTTTCTGAACCTAACCCAGGAGTCAGCAAACTTTTTCCGTAAAGAGTCAAACAGTGAATATTTTAGGCTTTGTGGGAAATATGTTCTCTGTCACATCTTCTCTTCTCTGCATCTGTCTGTCAATTCGTCTGTCCTTCTGTCCTTCCTTTCTTGCCAATTCTTTAAAAATGTAAAAACCATTTGTAGCTCACAGGCCATACAAATACAGGCAGCTGTAGCTTGCTGACTAGATTCAAGTCATGTCATTCTGCTTTTTAAAAACCTTCTGCATTTCCTATTCCTTACAGATTCATGTT
This sequence comes from Cheirogaleus medius, assembly GCA_008086735.1. Taxonomy (NCBI): domain Eukaryota; kingdom Metazoa; phylum Chordata; class Mammalia; order Primates; family Cheirogaleidae; genus Cheirogaleus; species Cheirogaleus medius. Next base: position 2,805,229 of record VBSM01003169.1, read on the forward strand.
TAAATTCTTCAGCACTGCAAGAATGCTAAAGGCCGTCCTCAGGTATTAACCATTTCCCCCTCTCTCAAGCCCTGACCCATTTTCCAGCTACTCAAGTCTCTGGAAAAGCCACGTGCTCTCACCTCTCCACACCTTTATAATGTTGTCCCTTGCACCTGAATTTTCCTGACAAAGTCCTTCAGGCCAGTGAGCGGAGTGGGAAGGAAGAGGAGGTGGGGGGACATGCAGGCAGTTTGGAGAGAAAGAGTGATGCACCACTTATTTCAAGAGGCACTGCGCTGTCACTCTGTGAAGCACAGCCTAAGTTCTCAGGCAGAGTTCATTATTGCTATGTTCTTCTAGCCCATTCTATTTCCAAATGCCTCTGACCCTTAACAGAGCAAACAACAATGCTCTTTAGAGAGCAACAATGCTTGAAAGACTCACCAATTTCCTTGAACATGTTGAAGTATCTTTTTTTTTTTTTTAATTCAGGGGAAACTGAACACATTTCAGAATATGTAAGCAATGCTTCCTCCAGCAAATGTGAGATAGTCAGATGCCTTATAAATTATGAAAAGGAATTGGAAGATAGGTTCCTAACTACTAATAATTTCCTGTCAGTGTCACAGTTGCTTCATTTTCTCATATTTCCCTAAAAATATGTCCTGCTGGGCTTCTTATCACAGCCAGGATTCAGACCCAGGTGGCTCAAATTAGGCAGGTTTGGGACAGTAATTACGAGCTGAGGGACTCATTAACCTTTGCTCTGCCTTGGCCAGGCCAGGAGCAGACATGGGCTGTCCTCTTTTGTCTCCCACCCCAGAAGCCACTGATACTTTGGCTCACCCAGGCCTGCATTTTTTACCCTGAAAAGATTCTCCTACCTTGCTGAGAGTTCTTTAGGAAGATGTATGCTATCTCTACCTATTTAGTCAACACTTATTCTGCTCTAAGTGCTAATTCTTTGCTTGGGAGTCTGTAAAACAGAGTTAGGTGGGGTCACTCAGGACCCGTTATAGACTGAATTTTATGTTTCCCCCAAATCCATACATTGAAGTTCTAACCCACAGCATCTCAGAATGTGACTGTATTTGGAAATAAGGCCTTTAAAGAGGTAATTAAGTTAAAATGAGGCCATTAGGCTAGACCCTAATCCAATCTGACCAGTATCCTCATAACAAGAGGAGATGAGGACACACAGGAGGATACCAGGGGCAAGTGTACACAGAGGGAGGACCATGTGAAGAGGCTGCAAGGGGGTGGCCCTCTGCAAACCAAGCAAGGACAGAGGCCTCAGAAGAAACCAAACCCACCAGCACCTTGATCTTGGATTTCCAACCTCTAGAATTAAGAGAAAATAAATTTCTGTGTTTACACCACTCAGTCTATGGTATTTTGTTATGGCAGCCCAAGCAAATACAGGACCCATCCCTTGGCCCTTGACAGAACTCAAAATGCTTCAATCCACGTGAAAGTGGCTTTCCTAGGACTGCACACCAGACCTCTCTGGTCTTCTGGAAACAGAACATGCTCCCTCTTTCCAAAGTCAGCCCTGACTCACACTCTTCCCCTCATGCTCCTCTTGCCTCCCTAAACAGTGTATCACACATCTCCTCCGCCCCACTGACCCACTCCCAATCCACACCCTTCTCTCCCCAGTGATCACTATTCCATAAAACTCCAGACTCTGGAAGTTGTGGGGGCAGGGAGGTTGGTGAGGAGGTTCCCACATGTGATATGTGCCTTTCCTTTGTCTCAGATGCATGTTGTATTGATCAGAGTTCTCTAGAAAAACAGAACCAACAAAATGTGTAAACATATATAGAGAGACTTATTTTAAGCAATTGGCTCATGCAATTGTAGAGGCTTAAGGCTGATGGGGTAGGCTGGCAGGCTGGAGGCTCAGACTGGAGTTGCAGTTTGAGTCTGAAGACAGCTAACAGAATTTCTTCTTACTCAGGGGGACTCAGTCTTAGCTCTATTCAGGCCTTCAACTTACTGACTTACTGAGGAGGCCCACCCACATTATGAAAGATAACTTGCTTTACTCAAAGTCCACTGATTTAAACGTTAATCTCATCCAAAACCACCTTCACAGAAGCATCCAGAATTATGTTGGACCAAATATCTGGGCACTGTGGCCCAGCCAAGTTGACACATAAAATTAAGCATCACGTGTCTTCTTTGTACTAAGCTGCCTTGCCCTGTTCTCAATGAACTAATTAAAACTGCAGTGTCCAGTATAATAGCCACTAGCCACATGGGGCTATGGAGCATTCGAAATGAGGCTAGTTCAAGTACAGATGTGCTGTATGAGTAGGATGCACACCAGGTTTCAAAAAATAAGTACAAAAAAAAGAAAGTAAAATATCTCATTAATAATCTTTGTACTGATTTCACCTGGAAATGATCATTTGGAAAGTATATTGAATGTATTAGCTTCCCATAGCTGCCATACTAATTATTTAATTTATCACAAACTTAGTGGCTTAAAACAACACATTTATTATCTTACATTTGTGTAGTTTAGAAGTCTGACACAGGTCTCATTGGGCTAACAACAAGGTGTTAGCAGGGCTGCATTCCTTATGAAGGCTTTAGGTGAGAATCTGCTTCATTGCCTTTTCCGGATTCTAGAGGTTGCCTACATTCCTTGGCTAGTCGCCCCTTGCTCTACCTTCAAAGCCAGCAATATCTCCTCTCTTACCCTTTCTCCATCCTTATATCTCTCTGACCACAGATTGGGCCGACTTATATAACAATTCAGGATACTCTCTTCATCTCAAAGTCCTTAACCTTAATCATATCTGCAAAGTATTTTTGCCATGTAAGAAATATATTTACATTTCAGGGATCTTGGACATCTTTGGGGCCATTATTCTGCTTATCACATTGGATTAAATAAAATATATTAAACTTTTCTTAATGTGGCTACTAAAAAATTTTAAATTGTGTGTGTGGCTGGTGTTCATGGCTTTCAATATATTTCTACTGGACAATGCTGGATTAGAAATTGAGAAGCACAGAGATTAAGGGACTTGCCAAAAGTTATAGATCAAGTGAACAATGATAATAAGAACCTTGAAGCGCTTCAGAGATCAACCTCTTCTACGTCCACTCTCATCCTGGGTGATCTCATCCGAATGACTTTAATGCAATTTACGTGCCGATGACTCCAACACTTTTATCTGTAGCCCAAACCTTGCCCTGGAACTCTAGCTTCCTATACCCAACTGCCTACCTACTGTTCTACTTGGATGTCTAACAGGCATCTCAAAAGGAATATACCTCAAACTGAACACTTGCTCTTCCCCAGCACCACTGCAAAAAAAAAACCTCACTACCATTTTTCTTTCCTGATCCACGTCCAATATATCAGCAAGTGCTGTCAGCCCTACCTCTGAAATATATGCAGTCTCTGACTATTATCAACACCTCCACCCCTCCCACCTTTCACATTGCCTTTCATGGCAATTAAAGCAACAGTCTCTTAATTGACCACTATGCTTTCAAACTTCTCCCCTTCCATTTATTTTCAATACAGCAGCCAAAGTTATCATGTTAAAACATATAGATCATGTCATTCCTCACCTTAAAGGTATCCAATGATTTTCCATCTCACTCAGAAGAAAAGCCAAATTCCTTACCACGTTCTACATGGCCTTATGTGGTCTGGCCTCCTACTGCTTCGCCCTCATCCCCACCACTATCTCCTTGGCTTACTCCACTCCAGTCACACGTGCGCCTCCAGTGTTCCTCAGACATGCCAAACACGCCACTCCAGGGCCTTTGTACCTGCTGTGCTTGCTGCTCCTTCTACTTCAAAAGCCATTCTCCGAAGAGCCCCATAGCTAATTTCTTCACTTTTTTAGGTCATTGATTAAATATCAACTTACCAGCATCTCCATAGACCATCATCGTCTATCCCCCTACCCTGCTTTAGTTCTCTCCATAAAACATCACTATCTGACATACTAAATATTTTCTTGTTCATCTGCTTATTGCCTGTTTCTCTTCAAAGACATCCATGGAGACTGAATCTTTCATCTGCAGAATGTTCATTCCCAGATCTTGTGCATCTAGAACTGCCTGGCACATTGTAAGCACTCAATAAATAATGATCAATAATGTACGAACTATTTGACTCAGAAAGAATTGGTAATGTTATGCTGAATAATTAAGAATAAGCTAGATAACCATGAATTCAATATTATTTTTGCCAGAAATGCATTATTTAGTTAAGCAGAGTTTTAAAGACAATTTGTCAACCACGTTAGCCAATTTTCATATGAAAATCTTATCTTTCAAAGAGCTAGTGGTTGCAAATCCTAGTTGCCCTTTTGCCATTCAAAATCAGTTTTTCTTCCATGGATAATTGTTTAAAACTAGTCTTTAGAACTGGCAGAAGAAAAATGTAGATAATTGCTGTTACAATAAATGGAAAAGCAGCAAAAATTACCAATTTTTTTCAGTTCATTTAACCCCTAATCAACTGTCAAACAAAACACCCTTCCCAACTGACAGCCTCAGTTATCAAACTGAAGAGCCTGCTTTCTCAGGTTCCTGTCACATTGCAAGTCTCGGAATGCAAGCTAATTAATTACTTATCACTTATGCAGAATGGGAACAGGGGTACTATTTTCTTATTACTGTACAACTCTATTTCCTTATTGGCTAATTCTTTTGAAGCTGTTAATCTCAGCTTTCAAATTGCATTTTTTCCTCAACCTCTACAGATACCAGATGTTTATGACTTTGAAGTGAACTCTGCTTTTGCTTTATTTTTCTTAAAATCACATTGCATTTGACATTATTGTCTATGTGCAGTATTGTCATGTTGAAGAAACTTTCAAATTACTAATAGCCTTTGTCTTCTTTCCATAAAACCTTGAGCTAATGTCTACATTTTTACCTAATTATTTACCAGTCTTCTGAACCTTAAAGACATTGAAAAGTAGAAGAAACCACTACTCAATCATTTCAAAAAGTGGGCAAAGGACATGAACAGAAATTTTTCAAAAGAAGACAGAAT
>VBSM01003169.1:2811948-2850059 GCA_008086735.1 Cheirogaleus medius
CTTTCCCATAGTTTTTTGTTTTGGTTTGGTTTGGTTTTTTTACTATGTTTGGATATTTAAAAGTAACAGGGTAGAAAAAAAAAGATATATCTAATGGCAAGCAATAGTGAAATTCACTCAGATGCAATCCTGAACCATTAGTACTTAAAGGTTCTTTTTTTTTTTTAACCTTGTATTAAAGTTATTTTTGATATACTACTCATCTCCAGCTGACTACATTCCAAATATATTCCAGAAAAAAGAAAAACACATTCTCTAAACTGAAGTTTTTGAGAGCAGGGACTTTTTCTTTTCATTCATTGTTTTATTTAACAAAAGCAATTATTGAGTGTTTAAAAGTGCCAGGCACTGGGTAATGCACTTTTATAACCTGAGCAAAAGAGGTACAATTTGTTCCAAAAACAAGTTTGAGTGAAGGGATTGTGATTTGTTTCTTTGTATCCATGGTTCTCAGACATGCCAGGAATAATGGGGCACTGGACAAACACTAGCTTAACTAATCACTATCTGCCTTGGGTGCCAGTGCTTTTATTCCAGCCTCCCCAACTCCCTAAGGCATGATCTAATCAGCCACCTTTCTTCCATTTGGTGTTTCAATCTCACCTGCACATTTTCCAACACCCTCTTCTGCAAGACTGGAAACACAAACCACACTAATAAATCACTGCAAAATGGGGGGAGAGTTAACAGATCCTAGATTGGTCTATAGTTCACCTTCTCTTCAGTAAGAGTTACTAATGCTCTTTATGACTCTTGTAGGAACTTAATACATAGAAATTTTTGATGAGATAGTTACTGAAGGAATATATGCAATAAAAAAGTAATACAGGAGAAAGACTTGGGAGGGGGCCAAGATGGCAAATGAAAAGTAGCTTACATAAGCTGCTCTCACAGAGAGGATCAAAAGTGGTGGGTGGATATTCACCTTCAGATTGATCATGTAAGACAGAGCATTGGGAATCAACATAGGGTCAACAGGAGGCTCCCAAAGTGAAGAGGTGACAGTAAGGTGATCCACTTGGGAGGATCAGAGATACACAAGGAAGTTGCCCACATGTGGGGAAGGGACAGGAAAGAGAATCCCAGGTCTCCACACTTCCCCCAGGGACATTACAATCTGAGTAGTGGGAGGGCCCCTCCACCATGGCAGGTGTCTGATTGACAAAAGGAGCTGACTGGAGACTGTGCAGCAGCATTGCTCCAGAGAGAAAGCACAACAGGGTCCTCCTGGCTTATGAACCCTGGGCATTGCTGCTGGTGCCATTTTGAGGTCCTAGCCTCAAAGTGCTTCATCTACCCAGGCATCAGATTTATTGTTGCCACCACCTCCCCATTACCCCTGCTAGGCCAAGGAGGAAATGAGGGGGCAGGTGCTCTTTGGTTTCCAGTGGGCGAGTGCTGTGCACCCCCACTGTCACCAGGGAACCTGGGTGGAACAAACCATCAAGCTGCAGTGTGCTGATCCCCATAGCTGCCAAAAGATCTGGGTAGAGTAGTGTCCAAGGTGCTGCAGCCTGACCAATGCCGCCACAAGTGGACCTAGATGAAGCAACACTCAAGCCATTGTGGACTGACAAACACTGCCACCACTGGACCTGAGTAGGGGGATTGCTCACACTGTAGCATGCTGATCCCCCATGACAACAAAAGGGGAATGGGGAGACACAGAAGAGCAGCAATGGTAAAGGCTCACAGTGCCCCTCTCCTGACTAGTCAATCTTCAGGAGTAGGACTCAACTGTACCATCCAGGTACAGACGTCACCCTGCCTTCACTGAGCAACAGAGTTCCCAGAGGTGAAGAACAAGTGTACCACAAAGCTGTTTGTCTTGTGCTGAGAAAAGAGGTTTCAGATGAGAAGGAACCAGCATAAAAACTCTGCCAACATGAAAAAAATATGCTGTTTTGACACCCCCAGAGGATAAGAATACTTTTCTAGCAAAAGATTCCAATGAAAAGAAATTGTTGAAATGTCAGGTATGGAATTCAAAATATGGATGGCAAGTAAGATCAATGGAATTGATGAGAAAGTTGAAAACCAACACAAAGAAACCAAAAAAATAATTCAGGACATGAATGAAAAATTCACTGAAGAGATGGGTAACATAACAAAAGACATAACAGAATGTATAGAAATGAAAGAGTCATTTAGGGCATTTCAAAATACAGTAGAAAATTTTAACAACAGACTAGAACAAGAAGAAAGAATTTCAGAGTTTCAAGACGTGGCTTTCAAATTAACCCAGTCAGTCAAAAATGTAGAAAAAAGAATCAAGAAGAATGAACAATCTCTCTGAGAAATATGGGATTCTGTAAAGTGAATGAATACAAAAATCATAGGTATCCCTGAGGGAAAAGCAGAAAAATCAAAAAGCATGGAAAACATATTTGAGTCAATAATGGAAGAAAACTTCCTGGTATTGAAGAGATTTAGATATCCAGATACAAGACCAGCATCAAACACCTGGAAGATTCATGGTAAATAGGACCTTACCAAGGCACATAGGCTTTAGTCTGGCCAAAGTGAAGGAGAAAATTCTATAAGTGACAGGACCAAAGCAACAGGTAACTTACAAAGGAAAACCCATAAGACTTCTCAGCAGAAATCTTACAAACCAGAAGGAATTAGGGTCCCATTTTTAGTCTTCATAAACAGAATAACTGCCAGCCAGAATTTTGTATCCTACAAGACTAAGTTTCCTAAGTGAAGGAGAAATAAATTTGTTCCCAGACAAGCAAACACTGAGGGAATTTATCACCCTAGACCTTCCCTAAAGCAAATGCTTAAAAGTGCTCTCTATATGGAACAGAACAATCAATACCCACCGGTGTTAAAACACCTGAAAGTTAAAATTCACAGCTTTTATAAAACAGTAACACAAGGAAGAAAACAAAGCAAGTAGGTAACAATCAACATGATGAACAAAACAGTACCTGACATATCAATACTAACATTAAACATAAACAGTCTTAATAGTCCATCTAAAAGATACAGAATGGCTAAACAGACCTAAAAAATCCCCAAAATAACCCAAATATATGCTGTCTCCAAGAAACTCATTTAACTAGCAAAAATTCTCATACACTCAAGGTAAAGGAACAGAAAAAAATATTCCACAAAAATAGAAACCAAAAGTGAGCAGAAATAGCTGTTTTTATATCAGATAAAATAGACTTTAAATCAACAATAGTAAAAAAAAGACAAAGATGGTCATTATACAATGATAAAGGGAGCAATTCAACAGGAAGATATAATAATCCTAAATATATATGCACATAACACAGAAGCTTCAAGATTCATAAAACAAATTCTACTAGATTTAAGCAAAGAAATAAACAGCAACATCACAACAGCTGGGAAATTAACACTCCATTGACAGAACGGGGCAGATCATTGAGGCAGAAATCAACAACAACAAAAAATTTGGAGCTAAATGAGAATCTAGAACAAATGACCTGACAGACATTCACAGAACACTCTACCCCAACATTGCAGAATATACATTCTTCCCATTAGCTCATGGGACATTTTCAAAGATAGATCATATGTTAAGCCACAAAACTAGTCTCAGCAAATTTGGAAAAATTCAATTCATACCATGTACCTTCTCAGATTACAGTGAAATAAAACTAGAAATCAATTCCAAGAGAAACTCTCAAAACTACATAAATACATCAAAATTAAACAACCTGCTACTGAACAATCCTTGGGTCAATGACAAAATTAAGACAGAAATGAAAAGATTTTTCAAATTGAACCACAAAGATGACACAAGCTTCCAAAATCTCCGGAATACAGCATAAGCAGTGCTAAAGAGAAATTTTTAGCCTTAAATGCCTACATTAAAAAGATAGAAAGATTGCAAATTAATGACCTACTGTCAAACCTCAAGGAACTACAAAAAGAACAACAAACCAAACCGAAAGCTAGTAGAACAAAGAAATAACAAAACTCAGAGCAGAACTAAACAAAATGGAAACCAAAAAACAATACAAAGGATCACTAAAATGAAAAATTGGCTCTTTGTAAAGATAAACAAAATTGATAGACATTAGCTAGATTAATCTGAAATGGAAGAGAAAGAACTCAAATAAGGGCAATCAGAAATAAAAAAGGAGACATTACAACTGATAACACAGAAATACAAAATATTGACCATGACAACTACGGAAATCTCTATGCAAACAAACAAGAAAATATAAGAGGATGGATAAATTTTTGGAAACACACAACATCCTTTTTGGTCTGGTTGGATTATTTTAAGACCTGTCTGCAAGTTCTGAGATTTTTTCTTCTGCTTGATTTAGTCTATTGTTGAAATTTGTGAATGTATTGTGTATTTCATTCAACAAATTCTTCAGTTCCAGAATTTCTGTTTGGTCCTTTTTCATGATATAAATCTCTTTAGTAAATTACTTGTTCATATCCTAAATTGTTTTTCTGATTTCTTTGTATTGCTTTTCAGCATTCTCTTGTATCTCACTGAGCTTCTTTAATATCAGTATTTTGAAATCTTTTCCCAGGATTTTGTAAATTTCTTTTTGATTGGGATATGTTTCTAGAGAATTACTGTGTTCCCTTGGAGGTGTCATATTTCCTTACTTTTGCATGTTTTCTGTGTCCTTACATTAATATCTGCTCATCTGGTGTAATAGTCACTTCTTCCTGTTTTCTGAATTTCCTTTCATAGGGGAGAACTTTTTCCTGAAGATGTATCTATGGTGTTGGTTGAGTAGGGCACCAACCAATACCTTAGGTTGGGGTGGCTTTGTTTCTGGGTGCATGCAGTGGTCTAGTCTCCAAAGATTTCTTTGGCTGTAAACAGCCTCAATGGTATCTGTGATTTCTTCAGTGGCTTGGAGTAGGGTTGTTAGTGGAGGCTGTGGTGAAGTTTTGCTGGGTCTGAGATGCCAGGTAGGCCAGTCTTGGGCCCCAGTGGTGGCAGCAGTAGGCCAAGCATGCCTGTCATTGGGCCCCAGAGTGCTACACTCTGAAACCAGTGTTGGCAGGTCTAAGCAGTCTGATTCTTGGCCATGGGCAAGCAGCTGGAGGGGTGCATGTTTTGCTCGCTCCTTAGCCTCACTGCAGCCCACAGCAGTGGGCTGCACATAGTGACATTTGTCCTTAGGACATGTGAAAATGTGCAGCCACCGCTATGCTGAGAGGGCAGGGTCACTGCCAGTGGCTCCCACCTTGGCCCTGGTGGCAGCAGCTGTGGGCAGCGAATGTCACTGTGGCTCTATGGATATAAAGATGCAGGGGCTGCTGAGCCCCAGGGCAGAACACAATCTGATAGCTGGGCTCTCAAAATGGTGCCATGCTGCAGCTGCTTAGGACTTGGGGTTTTATGGGACTCAGCATGAGCTCCCTCTCTGGAGCAAGGCTATTGCATGGTCTCCAGGCAGGTCCCTATGTTAGTCCCAGGGCCCACAAGGATTGAGTGGCTCCTCTGTGTCTAGGATTGTAGGAGTCTCCAGTGAGAATATGGACAGAGAGGTCTCTCACTTACCCTTTCCCCACATTAGGGGACTCCCACCCCATCCCAGCTCTTTCCTTGCTTTCAGTGCTTCCCATCACTTTTCTGACGAATTCCAAGGTTCTCTCTTAGATGGCCTATTTAGAGTGTGATTATCTACACACTATTTTGGTTCCTCTTAGTGGAAAAGGAGAGTACCAGATGCCTCTAGTCAGCCACTTGAAGCCCCCTCCTTAGCCCATTTTTCTAGATATACTATTTTTAAAATCAATGACTGGAGCAGATATTGTACACTACATATTTTATATTCATTTTTCTCTCCTACCTTTACAAAACAAATCCTTTTAGTTCAATGACGAAATGTGCTCAGCTAAAAATGCTCACCTGACTAACATTCCCTTGTGGCCTTATGACCAAGTTTTAGCAAATGAGATCTAAGCAGAAGTAACTAGGTTATGGCTTCTAGGAAAAGTATTTAAGAGGAACTAATTCTACTGCTGTGCCCATTTAGCCTTTTCCCTCTGTCCCTTTATCTTTTCTGGAACACAGTCATGATGCCTGAAGTGCAGCCAGCATCTTGCAACCATGATGTTGAAAGACACATGCTAAAAGGAGTAGAGCAGGAAGATGAAGCAGCCTGCACCCCGATGGCATTATTAGGCTGCCCTGAGCTCTGGACTTCTTTTTTTTATGAGAAAAATAAACTTTTTTAAAAGCTAAGCCATTGTCAAGTTTCTTGTTTGTTTTTTTTTGAGACAGAGTCTTGCTCTATTGCCCAGGCTAGAATGCAATGGTGTCATCACAGTTCACTGCAGCCTCAAACTCCTGGACTCAAGCTATCCATCCTCCTGTCTCAGCCTCCCAAGTAGCTGGGACTACAGGCGAGTGCCACCATGCCAATCTAATTTTCCTATTTTTGGTAGAGACGGGGTCTCACTCTTGCTCAGGCTGGTCTGAAACTCCTGACCTCAAGTGATCCTCCCACCTTGGCCTTGCAGAGTGCTAGGATTACAGGAGTGAGTCACTGTGCTTAGCCTCAAGTTTTCTTTTCATTTTAACCACACACATTTTTAACCAAGAGTCACATTTATGATCACATTTCACATAATTTTTATCTTGCAATGAGTTCATTGTGTTTTAGATTTATTGTTCTTGCACTTTTATTGTAAATCACCTCAAGCCCTTCTTGAAAGTAGGTACAGTGTACATGAAATAATACAAATATTAATATATATTTATAACTATTATAAGCTCTTCACTGCAAATTTTGTAGAACAGTAGTTAGAAATAAATATACAACTAGTCTGCAGTGATTTTTCTACACCTAAATATTGATCAAAGAATCTAAAACCATTAGTTTTGCTTAATTTTGTGGCAATCACCTCTTATAAATTGTAATATATTTCTATTCATAATTTAAATACATTAAAATATATTTTGTGGTGAGAATTTTATTTTACCATTCATAAAAACTATATCTCCTCTTAAGTATTATAATCTTGGGTTGGGATGCCAGGATCCAGATAAATAACTTCTGCTTTGTTCTCTTTGCATAAAGAAAATCTGACTTCCATCTAGTTCCCAGCACAATTCGACTTGGGAATGCCGGGAAATGGACCGCTCTGAAATACGTAGTAAAATGAAGGAGATATAAATTGCTAAGTATTATCATCACCTTGATGGCATTGTCGTCTTTTTCTTTCTTTAGACACAGATTTACTGACTGGGAAGAGAGATACAATTGAATTCTGTAAGTCTACGCAAGAATGGAAGGGCAATAACCCAAACCACTCTCCAGGTTCTACTGAGGATGGCTGCCTTGCAGTTATGGCAAATTGCCCCATAATTTTCAAAGTTAACTATAGTGTCTTGAAATTTTTAGCTGTGGAAAAGTGATGAGAAAGAATCCAGGCTCATTTAGGAAGTTTCACCTGATTGAAAAAGGGCCAAGGAAATCAAGCCCAATTCTGAAAATTTCCATGCATATTAGTTCTTCATAATTACAAATGGGATTCTATGGAATGCTGAGGCTGTCACCTAAAAGCCTGCTAAATTACCTGCTGTAAAGAGAGAGAGATCAAAGAGGGGCAAACTTAATCTGTGGCAAAAGCCACCTAAAGTGAATTACAATGTACCTCTCAGCTTTGCATGCAAAAAGATCTCCTTTAGGTAAGTAATTGAATCAAAAGAGATCCTAATTGATAAATTTAACAAACTTTACTGAGTGCCTATTACCTCATTGAGATTCGTGCTAAGGATACAAACAATACTTACATGGCAAAAGTATGTAACCTTAAAAGGTTTATACTGGAACAGGAAATACAAGACAAATAAAGGCGGAAAAAATGACACATAGTTAAGTATGCTACATTCAAGTGACACAGCCAAAACGACTCCAAGAATCCAAAGAGATAAATAGAGTGCCATGGTTAAGAACTTAGTAAACAGAATGGGCTTGAATCCCTATTCTCTCCCACTCCACCTTTGTAACTTGAGGCATGTTATGTAACCTGTCTCCTGCCTCAGTTTTCTCATCTGTAAAGTAGATTTTAAAACTGTACCTACTGCACAAGATTGTTGCAAGGACCAGATCTGATAATGTATGTAAAACGTTTTTTATGGAGTCTGGCAAGAGTAAGATCACCCATTATATCATAATATCACCCATTATAAAGAATTATTAGAGAAATGATAACTGAGGACTGGCTCTGCAACCACACTGCAAGTCCTTCCAGAGATATTATAAAGGATCCAATTTAAACAAATAGAGGACAAAGGAGAGGGAATACTGAATACATGGACCAACATGAGTAAATACAGGGAAATGAATGCACAGGGCATGTTTTGGAATTAATTAAGTTGAATGCAACTGAGCAGTAGTTTTTAACTTTAAAAAAATGAATACTGCAATGAATAAAGAAGCAAAGAACATGAACAGCAAATTCACAAATTAGGAAATAATTAGTAAACAAACATATGGAAAAACATTCAGTCTTACAAGGAATCAAAAAGTACAAATTAAAATAATAAGAGAGGGAGATTGACTCAAGATGTGGATTAAGCACACAAATCTAATTATTCTCCTAACCCCAAATCCCAAAAATGATAGGAATGATGTTAAGAAAATAGAACAAAGTGCCATAAGCAGACTAGAAATGTGAAATTCTTGAACTCTGAAAATCATTCTGCACTGGACCGATAGAGAAAAATCTAAAAGAATGTGTAAAATAAGAGACTGCTATAGTGCAGAATGCAGCCCTTCTGGAGGTTATCCAAGTTCACAGGGTAATTAAAATATGGAGGAGGTGGGATGAATAGTTGAGGGAATTATTGGTTAGCTGCAATTATTGGTAACAGATACATCCTGAAAGTTTACTGATTTAATACAAGAGAAGTTTCTTTCCCCTACTCGTATCACATGCAACCAGCAGCAGGGATCAGAGTGGGAGTTGCAGGGTGGGGATGGGCTGCTGCATGCTGTCTTTCAGGTTGATGGAAGCTCTGCCATCTTCAAACCATGACTTTAGATATTTCCCTGGGATAAAAAAGAGGGTGGAAGTCATAAAACACTTAGACCAGGGCAAGTGGGTCCCTTCTGTTGGATCATACCCCTCAGGGATCCATGTGCTTTGGAGCATCTTCTTTGAAATTTCCTAAACTGCCCAGAGACAGTGTCATCCATTCAGAGCACTTCAAGCCTGGACCTCATCCAACATGCCACCAGAAGCCCCTCTTTGACATTTTCTAAACTCTCCAAGGACTTGGAACAGCCTGAGCTGGAAATGTCGTCCAGATGTGACACCTTGGGCCAGAACTGGTCCTGGGTGGGTTTGGTCTGGTTTCTTTGCTTCAGAGCATTCTATGAATCTTCTCCCCATCTTTGTTTATTCTCTGTTGTATCATTTTTTTTCTTGCTTTCAGGATTTTTCTCATTACCACTAGTTTTCAGCAATTTTATTATGAGTTGGTGTGGCTTTATTCATGTTTTTAATGTTTGGGGTCTGTCAAGCTTCTTAGATCTGTAACTATAAGTAGTTTCATCAAATTTGGAAAATTCTGAAACTTTTTTTTTTCCAAATATTTTTCTTCTTCTCCATCTTTTTCTGGGAGTCTAATTACATATAGTTTAGACTGCTTGATATTGTCCCACACATCATGATGCTCTGTTTAATTTTTTTTTTTAGGCTTCTTGCTCTCTGTGCTTTGTTTTGGATAGTTGCTATTATTATTATCTTGAAGCACGTTGATCTTTTCTTCTCCAGTGCACCTGCTATTAATCCCACCCAGTCTTTCACTTCAGTATACAGTATTTTTCAACTTTAGAAGTTCCTTTTGGTGGGTTTTATATGTTTATGTATATATAATCTTCCATTTGTCTTTTCAACACATTCATTTTCTTCTACCTTCTTGAACATATTAAGTATATTTATAATAGATGCTTTTCTGCTACTTCTGTCATCTCTGGAATTTGTTGTATTCCTTTAAATAAGATCGGATATTTTCCTGTCATACAGATAAGTTACTTGGAGTCAGTTGGATGCTTTCAAAGTTTACTTTTAAGTTTTACTGGCTTACGTCCAGAGCAGTCATTAGTCAAGGACTAATTTCGTTCCAGTACTAAGCTAATATTCTTTGGAAGTTTCTACCCAGTGGTTGTATATAATGAAGTCTTTCCAATATATATGGTGGGAAAAAACTATTCCCAGCCTTGAGCTCTAGTCAGTGCTTTTCCTACTCTTTTCTGATGGTTGTTTTTCTGGTTTCAGAGAGTTTTCTTCTCACACATATACAAATCAACACTCAGCCAAAAACTCAGGACCCCTCTGCAGCTCACTCTATCTCCCTCTTCTTCCTTCCCTCCCTCTACACCTCTCCCTCTCTCTCTCTAGGCTTTTGTCTCCTCATCTCCTTTGGGAATTCCTATTATGAGGAAGTTAGTTCATTGATTGTGTCCCATAATTCTCATAGACCTTCTTCACTCTTTAATTTTTCTCTCTTTTTTCTTCCTCTGCTTGGGTAATTTCCTATGTTCTGTCTTCAAGCTTGCTAATTCTTTTTTTCTCTGTTTGATCAAGTATGCTGTTGAAGCTTTCTAATTTTTCATTTTATTCCCTATTTCTAGGATTTCTATTTGGTTTTTTAAAAATTGTTTCTATTTCTTTGTAACATTTCTCATTTTGCTCTGGGATTATTTTCCAAATTTCACTTAGTTTTCTATCCATATTTTCTTGCAACTCCCTGAACTTTTTAAAAAGAATATTCTGAATTCTCTGTCCAACATTTCATAGATCCTCAATTCTTCTAGGTCCATTGCTAGAGCTTTTATGGTTTCTTTTGGTGGTATCATATTTCCTTGAGTTTTCATAATCCTTGCCTCTTTACACTGATGCCTGTGCATTTGAGGAGACAGCCACTTCTTCTAGTCTTTGCAGGTGTTCCTTGGTAGTGTTAGACCTTTACTATTTAGTATCAGAACTTAAATGTTGGCCTGTTGTTTCTTCCTGTTCTGGGGAGGACTTAGAGTGAGCACTGGAACTAAAACACTGCACTGGAACTAACTCATTGCCCTGATGTTGTTTTCCAGTCTAGGAAACACTTATAGTGAGCACTATAAGTTAATGTCATATCTACCAGAAGTTCATTGCTGCCCTGTCATTGTTTCCCAGTCTGGGGAAGACAGAGTGACCACCAGAACTTATGCCTGACCTTTAAGATGTTTCCATGCCGGCCAGGCACGGTAGCTCACGCCTGTAATCCTAGCACTCTGGGAGGCCAACGAGGGCGGATCGATCACTCAAGGTCAGGAGTTCGAAACTAGCCTGAGCAAGAGCGAGACCCCGTCTCTACTGAAAATAGAGAGAAATTAATTGGCCAACTAAAAATATATAGAAAAGATTAGCCGGGTATGGTGGCACATGCCTGTAGTCCCAGCTACTCGGGAGGCTGAGTCAGAAGGATTGCTTGAGCTCAGGAGTTTGAGGTTGCTGTGAGCTAGGCTGATGCCACGGCACTCTAGCCCGGGCAACAGAGTGAGACTCTGTCTCAAAAAAAAAAAAAAAAAGATGTTTCCATGCCACAGGAAGGCTCCACACAAGCACCTGGGCTTTATGGAAAATCTGACCAGGGATTTAGGACTTCCCGTAGATTGTTCCCCCTGTGGCACTATGGCACCAACCAGTCTCTTCAACATGGCATCCACACTGATCGGAGACCCCCGTGCCAGTCACTACAACCCCAACCCTCTCTCTCCAGTTCACCCCAGAAAGTTAAGCCCTCCTGGCACTCAAAGATTCCCATGAGACAAGACCAGAGTGGGCTTCCCTGGAAGAGTCTGAAACTGGTGCAGAGATCAAAGGTTCACCTCCAGTTCCCTCCTCTCATCTTGGAAACCGTGCGTCTAGAGAAATTCTCCATGAGTGGTGTTATGCTGGCACGGGGGAGGAGGCAGCACAGTCTAAAATGACTGTATCTTATCTGTTGAAGTTTCTCTCAATTCTGTGGGCCAGGGAGTTCTCTGCTTCTCCTCTGAGTTCTGGTGAATTCAGGATGGTATTCCTGTCTTTGAGTAGTTTCTAGTTGTATTTTTGTAGGAAGATTGATGCTAGGACATCTTCTATTTAACCATCTTACTGATGTCACCTCCCCTTCTCCCTCTTTCTCTCCCTCTCTGAAGCTCCATTCTCTGTGGGTACTCTGACCCACAAATTCTTGCCACCTTTGCATCCCAAACTTCAGTCTCTGTCTTTTCATTTAAGTGAGAGCGCCAGATTCTACTTAGGTTCCCCCTCCCTGTGCTGTGGCCTAGAAACTGCCTCCAGGCAGTAAGCCGGCACAGTCATAGAGCTAACTTTATTTGTTTTCCTTCTCTCAGGAATATATCTCTATAATGCCTATTATCCAATGTCTAAAAATGGTTGTTTCATATATATTTTGCCATTTTCAGTTAAGATGGTAAATCTTGTCCCTTTATTCCACCTTTGCCAGAAACATCTTAATGTAGCTTTAATGTGCATTTTTCTCAAAAAGCATGTGCATTTCAAATTTTGAGAAATACTGCCTTTCTTGCTCTTTAAAAAAAGTGTTATAAATTTGTATTTTAAGAGTTTTAGAGAGTGACTATTTTCCTGCATTTATGACCATACTAATGATTGGCCATCTTAAAACACTGGCTATGGATAGACAGTGATCAGAATAGGAAATATAAATGTCTTTAAATACACGAAAACATGCTCCATCCAATATGAAATATAGAGACCCAAAGCACAAAGTTATAAAAAAAGTAATTTAGTAGATAAATAATGCAAAAAGATAAAATATCAAACAATATATTTTTAATCAGAGAAGATAGTGCATTCATAATACAAAAGCAGGATGCTATTTTTTAAAAGCAAAAAAAAAAAAATGCTCTCATAAATTAAAATGCGACCAAAAAAGTAAAAACAAAAAAAAAGAAGGGTTGAGAAAATTTATCATAAGTTTCACACACACAAAAAAGGACAAAGATATGGGAAATAAGAGAAGAAATATAAGAAAACAAGCGAGCCAATCCTAAAAATCCATTGATTAAGTAGTAGGAGTTCCAGAAACGGAGAAAATAGGAAGAAATTATCAACAAAATAATTCGGAAAAATTCCCCAAAACTGAGATGCTAGATTGAAAGAGTTCACTGAGTGCCCAATACAGTGGATGAAAATAAGGATGAGGCACATTATTGCAAAATTTCAAAACACTGGAGACAAAAAGAAGATTCTGTAAGTTTCCAGAGAGAAAGAGAGAAGAGAAGGAGGAGAAAGAGGTGGAGGCAGTGGCAGCCACACAAAGAATCTGAAGACAGGATAACTTTGGACATCTTAGTAACTGTACTGGAAGGTAGAAGGCAATGGAAAAATAGCTTTGGATGACATCCAACTCAGAATTCAATATTCAACCAAACTATCAAACAAGTGTGAAGGTGGAATAGAGGCATTTTCGGGCATTCACAATCTCAAAACAACAACAAAAAAATCTATCTCCTACTAAAGTGATATATAAGTAACACTGATGAATATATTCCACCAAAATGAGGAAGTTAACTAAGAAACAGGAAAACATGGGATTTAGGAAAACAGAAGATACAACACAGAAGAGAAGCAAATGGAATATCCAGGAGAAAAGTGAAGGAAGATCCCAAGATAATAGTTATACAACGACAGCAATCAGATAGCAATCAGAACAGCGTTACTCAAAAGACTGACATATTGAGGGCGGTCAGTAGCAAGACTCTCCTGTCTTTTTGTCATCATTTTAATCCGAGGACTGAATGCCTGGTCCAGATTTTCACATACACTTGGCTTATTTGAATGATGTGCTTATGCTTCTCTTTACTATCTATTGCCTGACGGTTGGATTGGCTAAGAATACTCATTTCTCTCCAGTGAAATGTTTTACTTTGACCTATTCCTGAAAGTTTGAGGTAGACCATAGTGAAATTATAAGCAGAAAATACAGTGCAGCCTTTCCTTCTTTCCTACTGCACATTCAGTACCTGGCCCATCTACACTCCACCCGATACCCAACTGTGGTAAACACTGTTTCCCAGCATTCACTCCTGACTTACCCAAAGGGGGCTCCTGAAAACTTTCAGGAAAGTTGAGGCCAGGCATGACCCTGTGACTATGAGCAAGTTATGTTTCCTTGGAAGTTTTCATCTAATAGTATTAATACCACCTTTTCCTTACACAGCTAGGTCTGTGCTTGCTATTCAGTTTTTTAAAATTAAGCAATGTGTTGTTAAAGTATACATGTATAGATGGTACAGCTATAGAGAGAAACACAATAATGAACACTGAACTAGCATAGATTCCCTCTGGAAGGGAAAAAAAGAGATACAATTAGGAAGGGACAGAGAGCTATTTCTAAGGTGTTAGTAATATTTTGGTTTGGTTGGCATATATACAACTTTTCATTTTCTAATGATTTTTTAAAATGTATATATACATTTTATATACTCTTTCATGTGTGATACACTTCACAATGAAAAGAAAAAACATATAGCAACATAATAATGTTCTTAACTGGAAAAGTAGGCCATAAAATTGAATGCATGCTATGATTACAACTATGTGCATTATATGACTAGAAAGGAAAGAATGGAATATATCCAAATGAGAACAGTAAATTACAGGTGAAAGATTATGAATAATTTTCTCACAAACCCAACAGTTTTCATGTGACTCCAAATGCATTAACCCATTTAGTCCTCACCATTCTGTGAGGCAAAGATTTTAACAATCCTCTTATTTTGAATGGGAAACAGAGGCTTACCCATTTAACAAAGTTTTCCCATATTCTTACAGTCAAGAGTAGTGGACCTGGTTCTCTAACCTCAGTCTTCTGGCTTTAACCTTTGCCCTTTGCTCTGCCTTGTATGCCATGAGACCTCTCTACATCATGCTATTTTCTTACCTAGGTTAAGAGATAACCTCACAAAGCCTAAGCTTCTTTATCTGTAAAGTAATAATGATGGTGATGATGGGGCTTCATTCATAGCTATCAGCATTAAGTGAAATCAAGCATGTGCTAGCCTAATATCTAGCACATAAAAGTGCTCGATAACTGTTAATGGAAATGTTAAAATGAAAAGTTAATTAGTTGAGTTCAAGCACTATTCAACTAGGCATTAGGCATACAAAAATGAAGATGAGCTCACTGTCCGGTGGGAGTCAGGAACCTTTGGGAATGGTGGCGGTACACACAGGTTGCTATGGGAACAGGGAGAAGGAGCATATGGATTGAGACTGGCTGGGTGAAGGTAGCCGGGGAAAGCTTCCTTGAGATGTTACATGCTCAGAGATGGACAGTTGAATTGGAAAGGACATTTGAAATGACCATGCTATGGCCTTAACTCCCACCTGAGAAAAGGGAAAATGATGGTAGTCAGAGAGAGGCAAGGATATTACTATACCCACACTTTAATGTTACCTACTAAAAAGGTCTCTAGTGACTGTTAAATCAAAGGAATAAAGACAAAAGATCATTGTTGGCAATTAAAAGATAATTATCATCAGAAAAACTCAAATATGTGCTGGGAATTAGATGATATTGAGGAATTGTTAATTTTATTGTTTGTGCTATGGTGGTTATATTTTTGTAAATGTCTTTCCCTGTTAGAGACATAGAGTTTAATTTTCATAGTTATCCTTAATTTATACAATTGGCCCACAATAAATAATGATATGGGGGGGTGATAATCATAAAAACAAATATCATAAGAAAGAAATCACCAGGAATTCAATGAGAATAATTTTATCTTTTTTGACACTTTTATAATAAAAACTTTAAATTAAGAAAGAAACGATTTCAGATCAATGTTGTTAAGACGGATTGCAAAGGATCAAAGAGTATATGATGATAAAATACAAAGGTAATGAGTATAGTTTGATTCAGGACTTTTGACCATAGCTCAGTGGAATATCAGGTTGAGAAAACAGAGATGGAGTTAGATATAAATACATATATATATATATATATACACATACATATACACAGAAATAAACACATTTTGGCTAATTCTAAAGGGAAGCTAAACACACTTGTAGGTCTAAAGGAAGAAGCCAGCAAAGGGAGAAAGACTGAAAAGTAAAAGAGGAGAAGGATGAGTGATTAAAAACCCTGATGGTAGGTATGGGAGGTGATTTAGCCACAATAAAAAAAAGAGGGGGAGGTGATTTAACTAACCATCAATAAAAGAACAAAAGAATCTACTTCCAAACTCTCATCCAATGGAACAAGATCTGTAGCTATTCTGACAACCTGGGCATCCACTAGTTTCAGAAAGACAGCAGCCATCACCATTATGGCTGGAATGGAGTTATTTTGAAGGAAGACCCAACACAAAGAGCAAGCAATATAGCTACTCAGAGTGAAAATTTTGACATTGAAAAGACTCTGGCATTGGGGTGAACCATGTCATTCACCCACAGCCCCTGCTTCACCTCTAAGTTCAATCAGACTAAGTTCCAGCAAATGACCTACCCCACGGTCTCAGACCTCAAGTTCAGGAAAGGCAGGAGGTTTGATCAGGTTGAAGTTAATAATCTAAAGGGTTAATACGGAGGTTGGGCGTGGTGGCTCAGGCCTGTAATCCTAGCATTCTGGGAGGCTGAGGTGGGAGCATCACTAGAGCTCTGGAGTTTGAGACTAGCCTGAGCAAGAGAAAGATCCTGTCCCTACTAAAAATAGAAAAAATTAGCTGGGTGTGGTAGTGTGCACCTGTAGTCCCAGCTACTCTGGAGGCTGAGGTAGGAGGATCACTTGAGCCCAGGAGTTTGAGGCTGCAGTGAGCTACGATAACACAACTGCACTCTAGCCGGAGCGACAGAGCGAGACTCTAAATAAATTAATACATACATAAATAAATAAGTAGTTAATACGGGCTCAGCCTGAGGTGGAGGACTGGAAGTGTCAGTGTCCATGTCACAGAAATTCTAAGACCCAGATTCAACAGGTCCTGAGTCTCAAGGGTTGGCCTGAACTTGGGCCAACTTTTTTTATTTCAAATAGCAGCAGGCTGCTTAAATGACTACTCACTAATGGTGCCTATGTTATTCTATACTAAATTTAATGATGCAGGAATTTTGGCTGACCACTTCTCTGTATTTCAATTTCCACAGTTACCCCTAAGTTCATCCATGGTAGGAGAAAATTATTTCAAAATAATTATCATACGGAAAAAACATTTCAATTATTCCTTTCCTCTATGCAAACCAAAAACTATTTACTACCTTCCTCTCCTTCCATCCATCCAAAGAGGTATCTGAATCAGTAGTCTTTTGAGAGCCAACAATAACCCCCAATTGTTAAGGAACTAGAATTCTACTAGAACAAATCATTTTCTTAACAATGCCAGCCGAGAAACTGAGAACTATTTGTTGCACTCTTTAGTTGCTTTAATAGGGCATCATTAAAATTCCCTGTTCCATTCACTACTTGAGATGCAAAGCCAGGGAAATGGTCTACTAGGTGTGAGTACAGACACACTAATTAGCATCATCGTAACCAGGGTTTCTGCCTGCAGATATGCTAAATCATGTGAATTGCATGAATAGCAAAATAGAGTGGCAAGTGTTTCAGATCTGCCTTCTGAGCTGAATCCTTATTCTGCCTCTAATTAGAGCTACAAAGATTTCCTATATAAAATTTCACATTTCTAACTCTCCATCTATTATTGACTCTTCCTTGGAGCCACCTCACCCACAGTTCTCTTGGCAATACTCACTCCTGTGTGTTTTTTCTCATTCCCTGGAACACAATCCATTTCCCCTCGCCAGGAATTCTGACTGACAATACCTGTAGAGCAGAGTTATTCTCAGAGAACAGCTTGCCCAGTGCCAGGCTTCATTTGTCTTTCCCCCTGGGTCATTTATCACAGGGAGGTGGCCTGTTGAGGTAAATCCTGATTGAAAGCCTGTACATTCTCCTGTGTGCAACCTGATTCCAGCACTGAGCAAGGAAATTATTTTGCACTCTGCATATAGGGTGCCCCAGTATAGACGTGGAAAAAGACTCACCAGCTGGCAATTACACATGCCCTATCCCTATCTTTAGAAGAAAGAGTCTTCCAGAAGAGAAATCATATAATATTGCAATTTATATATGCAACCTGAGATTTCTCCCATGCCAAAGGCTTTATTTCTACAGTAGCTTTAACTACCTTAATGTCAGAATCCAATATGAGAGGGTCAGGTTCCTAAACTTAGGCATGTTCCTACATCCATTTCCTCACCCTTCCCTATCTTCTCTCCACCCTACTGTACTCGACATTATTGGTAGGATCCAATTATAAGTAACTCGGTCACACGCATTCACTCAGCAAACATTGTAAGTTTCTGTTAAGCACGAGGCACAGTGGTAAGCAAATCCAAATCATCAGAGGAAAATAGAATTCTGATTTTGGAAAAGAATTATACACCACAGTAACAAACATTGGTTATTGATTTTCAATCTTTAGGGCCAATCTATACACAAAACTTGGATTAGGTAAAAAATATACAGAGCAGCATGTGAATGTTAGCAAAAGTGACAATGCAAAAGTACAGATGACACATGTTGGGAAGTGGAAGGGAGGGATGATTTCTCACAGAAAGGGTTAGGGAACTAAGAGATACTTTCTAGAGTCAGTGGACAAATAAATAAAGGTATAAGTACATTAAAGCTATGGAGCTAATTATCACAGATGTTACTGGGCCAGGCATGGTGGCACGCCCCTGTAATCTTAGCACTTTGGGAGGCTGAGGCAGGAAAATTGCTTGATCCCAAGAGTTTGAGATTGCAGTGAGCTATGATGACACCACTGCACTCTAGACCAGGCAACAGAGCAAGACACTGTCTCAAAAATAAATAAATAAATATTTTTAAAAATGAAAGTATAGCAGACATTGGTGCCTGCCCTATTGCTATCTCCCCTCTCACTCCCTGCCCACTGCTTTTGCTTGTTAGCAGAGCCCAGATTTGACTCACGTGTCTGCATTATTTTGGGGGATCATGAGCTCAGAATGATCTGAAGTAAATCATGATTAATCTAAGTTAATCTACTCCACACCTCTTGTCAGTCATGAGTAGTGGGTATAAGGATGGTTTTAGCCAGAGACATGAGGAGAAGTCTGCACTGGGCTTCTGGAAAAGATGTAAAAGAAGAAATAGACCCTTGTATTCTTTTAGACATCTGAATTAATTAATACTATAGCTGACCTATCTTGGGACATGTCATTGCGAGAAAATACATTTTCCTTACTGCTTAAAAATATTACAGTTGATTTTCTATTACTAACAGCAAATGCAACCTAACATACGACAAAACACTGAGCAATTAAAAATGGTGATTCAACTATACTGGAAGGAAGGAGAAAAGATGGCCGGAGGAAATATAAGTGAAGCAAATTCTCACATATAATAGTAAAAGGTTGATAGATAATATACATATAACTGAATTAAAAAAAAAAAGAAGTAGCCGTATAAGAATACTATTTAGAGAGATGGAAGTAATCATCAGAAGAAACAGGAGTTAAAAATGGGACCAGAATTGAGGAGGGGAGGGGTGGGTGAACGCTACTTTTCATTAAGTCCTTTTGCACTTTTTTATTTCTATGTGCGTGTATTATTTTGATAAAAGTTTTAAAGTGTACATTAAAAAGAAAATGAATTTAAAATTAGAAGTTAATTTCTTCTTCTGAAGGCACTAGAAAGAAAACAGAAATTTTTCTTTGAGACAAATCAGCAAGTTAATAGAAGCGCTTTTAAGCCAGGAACAGTTCCAAGGGCTCCAGTGCTTTTCCCTGTGCTATTAGTGTAGTAGTGTTCCCTTTGTGCAGATGTGGATTAGGCTTTTGGCAATGAATGTGTTTGAAACAAGAGGAGATAAGGGAGCTTGGAGGGCAAAGAAAGAGAAAAATCCCCCAGCTACAGTCCAACCAGTTTTCCTCTCCCTCTAAACATGATGCAAATGACACAGAAGAGTCTCACTCTCAGATTCCATTTTGGGTGTTTTGTTTGTTTCTTCGTATGTTTTTTAAGAGACACAGTCTCACTATGTTGCCCAGGCTGGAGTGCAGCGTCTATCCACAGGCACAATCCCACTACTTATCAGCACCGGAGTTTTGCCCTGCTCCATTTCTGACCAGGTCAGTTCACCCTTTGCTAGACAACCTGGTCCCCTGCTCCCTGGAGGTCACCATATCGAGGCTGAATTTAATGTGAACACCTGATCTGCATAGTGCACTACAGCCCAGAACTCCTGGCTCAAGCAATCCTCCCTCCTCAGCCTCCCGAATGGCTGGGATCACAGGTGAGTGCCACCATGCCTGGCTCCATTTTGTTAAGACAGTTAGTGGTTATATGAGTTGGATAACTAAGCATGCTGAATTTCTCCCACTAAAGACAGACACCAATTTCCTCCAAGCTAATTTCACCCTTAAAAGTACAAGAGAAAATTGCCTTGGTTATCTTGACAGTCTACTCAGAGATATGAACAAAGATCACACTTTAAACTGGATCTCCCACACCTCTTTGACACTGTTGACTAAAAGGTACTAATGACCTAACTTGAGCCGCCAGCACTGCTTTAAATCAGCCAAGGACATTCCTCTTCAATAAATCCCAAAGCCTCCAAAGCTGCAATTATGTTCCCAGGGGAGTAGAGTTACAGAAACAAGTTCTAGAAAGAGGACAATCCTATAACTTCCAGAATCTAAGAGAAATAAACATTTATTTCCAACTTTATTCACTCAATGATGTCCCTTTGAACTCATGGTCAATAGGCCATTTCCTTTAAGCTGTTTTGTGAGCCAGTAATGCAAGCTGTACATAATGATTTAAAGTCAGTTAAAATAAATCCCAACCTGAATCTAGTAAAGTCTTCTAAAAACCAACCTATTATAATATTAAATATGTCTTGACCTATCCATGCATATTTCTAGGAATATATCCTTCTGAAAAACATACACTGTTGTTCACTGCAGCATCTTTTGTCATAGCAAAAAAACAAACAAAAAACTGGAAACAATCTAAAAGTCAAACAGCAAGAGACTGCTTGAATGAATAATAATGTAATCATATATATGGAATATCATGCAATTATAAAAACAAAAATAAAAATAAAAACTAGATAGAATACCATGAATTGATATAGAAATATGTCCATGATACATTGTTATATCGAAAAAGCAAGCTGCAGAAATACCTGCACAACACAGAAAGAATTTCCAAAATTAATGTGTGTATTTTTCTATATAATTGAGGAAAGGTATGAAAAGGTGTACATCGAACTATTAATTGTGATCATCTCAGTGCACAGAATTAGAATGAAGTAGAATTTTCCTTTATATACTTGTGAATATTTCAAATTATTACATCAACCATATATGATTTTGTATTGAAGGAAAAAATAAGATAAAATTTATTTGTTGGGACTGTGGGAAAGTTATAAAATCCCTCTTTGCAGGACCATTCCTAATATCACAACTGAATGAAAGTTTTTCAATATCTTCAGAAGATAAAGATTTTGTAACCTTCTTCTGTAACTCCGTCATAATAGTAGTTTCCATTTATCAAAGGCTAAGAAGATGTACCTGATATGGTAGTAGGTGTTTCACATGCAGTTAAACTAATCCTCCAGTAACAGCACAGGCTTTATTAGGTCCATTTTACAGAGGAGAAAACAAAATCACTTAAGATCACATGATTTTAATAAGTAGGATTCCAAAGCAGATCTAATGCGCTAATGTTCTTCCCGACACTATATCATATCTATTAGGAAAATACATCTAAGTTAAATCATTTGCTTCACTTCAAATTCATTTACTTTTGCAAATGAAAATAGTATTACTATGGGGATCTAAAAAACCTACCTTGCAGAGTTACTGAAAAACAATCAAAGGAGATAGAGCCTTCCTAGGCCTCAACAAATCCCTTCCCCTCACCGTTCTCTCCTCCTAAAGAAAACTGTTGTTCCTTTGTGAGACTCCAAGTCTTCTGGTTCTCAAAGTCATACTCTTCCTGGCTTACCTTCTTCCTTCAATCTATTTTTCAAAAATTCTCTCAGTGAAGTCACTCCAAATTCTCTAGATTTCTCTAGACTTGCTACCTGAAAAGATATCTTCAATGTTGAAGATTACTTCACAACTTCTAAAAGCTAAGATTGTATTCATATATCCTAACACCCTGCAGGTGTGGTGTTATGTTTTATACATTAACGAAAAGAAAAATGTTGTGGACTCACAGTCATTTCACTCTAACACCTTTTTCAGCTCTACCTGCACGTGGTTTGTCATTCCTGGCCTTGAATTTGTAATATTTGGTAGCAACTCTGTGGGAGAGACAGTGGTCCACAATTTTTAGAGGGAAATGCTCATTAGAGCCAAAGACAAAAACTCAGTAGGGTTTAGAAAATGCAAAGCATAGTAAATAAGAAATGGGAAAATACAATAGACATCCGAGAGGAGGTAGCTCTGTTCCCTATTGTGTACCCTGAGCTGTGACTGGATTTATTACTGATGCTGTATTCTCACACAGCTTCCGTGACCAGAAATGCTTTTCATCCCATCTCTGGCTTGTCCAGAGATCATACTCCCCAGGGACCCAGCACTTCATAATAATGATTCATTATTTATTCCAGCCCCAGGACATTTCAAATGAGTGTTTCAAACCACTGCTGGTTATTATATTGGATTTAACTCTACTGATGCATTTATTGACACCACAGGAATCACTGAAATGCAGTGGTCTCCATAGCTCTTTGAAAGCTGCATCTTTATTGGATTTTCTTTCTTGAATCCTGAAACCCAGCATACAGAATCTTTCTACAATAATTAATCAAAGTAGATATATTTGAACTAATTAATAAATGAATGTTTAAATTAGCAGAGTAAAATCTAATGACTTTAAAATTTTAAATACTTGTTTTTTTTAATGAGCATATCAAACGTTTTCCAAGTCTATTCTAAAATGACCATGAGGGTAGGAACTACATCTGGCATTGCCTGGCATACTGAAGAGCTCCATAAATAGTGAACAAGAAAATGAATGACAAGCTAGATTACCAAAACAAGTTATTCCAATTATCTTTCCTGATGATACTATATAAGTGCTGTGGAGTAGAAATTGGAAACATATCTGCTCCTTTTTTACCTACCTTCAATCTCTCTGCCTGGGCTCACTGGTACCTGGGTCACAATGTCTTATACATCCTGCAAATAGAAAGATACATAGGCCACCCGGGAGAAAATTCAGTATAGGTTGCTTCCAAGACATTTCCAGAAAACCAAGGTCTTTAGGATCAACAGAAGAAAAGGAAACAAAATAACCACCCCCATCCCACCCCAAGACTCTCAAAAGTGTAGATACAGTAAATTGGAATGAGTTCTTTATATCCTGGGAGGGTTCTCACCTGAACTCTACTATAAGTCTCATAGTTGCATTTACTTGACCCCATAAGAAAGGGCTTAGACTAGAGGAATGAAGAGGCTGTTGATGTAAATGGTCAACCATATATAGTCACGTGCCACATAGCAACATTTCAGTCAATGATAGACCACATATAACAGTAGTGGTCCCATAAGATCAAAACAATGTAATTTTTACTATACTTTTTTGTTTAGATATGTTTATATACACAAATACCATTGTGTTACAATTGCCTATAGTCTGCAGTACAGAAACACGTTGTACAAGTTTGTAGACTAGGAGCAACAGCCTACATAGCATAGGTGTTTGTAGAAGGCTATACCATCTAGGTTTGTGTAAATACACTCTATGATGTTCACATGACAAAACTGCCTACTGACGCATTTCTCAGAATTTGTCCCCTTTGTTTGCTATAGTCCCCTTGGACTTGGACTTCCTTGAAATGTCTCTGGATTGGAAAATAACTCAGATCACATCATATAACAAAGCAATTAAATTATAAGATTAAAAAGTTACTGACACTAAATGGTTTGGCAATTTTCTTACTATGATCTAGAAGCATTTGCATATGAAATTTCAAGAAGGCACATATTACAAACTTATCTTTCCTAAGAGGCATTGAATACCCTAATGGGGGCTAAGTCATGAGCCTATGCATATGGGGAGAGACCTGGGAGGAAGGGCACACATCTGAGGGGAGGGGTGAAGAGAATTCCTATTCATTTTCTTTTCATCACCGTACTGTTGTCATAGTGATCTTTGTAAAATGCAAACCTAGATCACGTCACTCTCACATGGAAAATCCTTCAATGGCTCCCCCTTTCCCTCAAGATTACCCCCTTCACATGATGTCTGACCCCTCTCAGGATCTCTCACAAAACTTTTCCATCTGGTATTCAATCAAATTAAACTTGATGTTATTACTCATTTTAAGTATGAGAAGAGTTCATAATAATTGTCAGACAATAACAATAGACTATATAAGTCTTTGTATCCAGAGAGGCTAAGAGAGTTCTTAAAAACAATAGATGCTTATTGACTGAATGAATGAATACATGAAAGAACAAATGAATAAATAAGACATTATTCTTATAAGATTCTGTCCAGTTGTTTTGATACAAAATTTTCCAGTTTATATTCATAGGAGGAAAAAATTTAAAAATATATATGCTAACATTCATGGGAATAAAAAACAACTATCTATCTATCTGAAATCCCAAAAAGTCAGGCATTTTAGATATGGTTACTCTCTTCAGTGGGGATTGTCAAACCCAAAAAAGTAAGGGATTTACTTGTGTTTACTTTCTCATCCTCAAGGCTAATTTTTAATCGCTCACTTAATATGCCAAAAGATCCTGGCGCTAACTAAGCAAACCATTTGATTGAAAATAAAATTGTAACCTGGTCATCTACTGACTAGGGAATTAATTAGAATCCCAACTTACTTCCCTAGTACCATTTTAGTTTGAAAAAAAAAATGACTAAAGAAATCACATATTACTGCTATTAATGTGTCACCCAGGCCACAAATTGCAGGCCACTGAGTACTGTGAAACAAACCATCATCTAAAAATGTCCCCTACAGATAGCACTAGTTAAAAGCTTTCTAATTACATCAATGGAGTAGTTTAGTACAGAATGACTGATCCCTTTACACATATATGAAAAGAACTCCATGGAGAACCATTTCTCTGTAAAATACCCCTTTCTCCCCAATACTACCAGAAGCCTTAGACAGCAGTACCACCATCTATATACTGCTCAGATCAAAAATCTAATAGTCATCCCTGATTCTTTTTCATACCCAGTCCATCTGTAAGTCCTGATAGCCCTGGCCACAATGAATATCTCTAAACTGACCATTTCTTACCCTCATGTTACCACCCTATTTTAAGGCAACTAACTGGTCTCCTAGCCACCACACTTGCCCCCATCTGTCCATCTTCTTTGCAGCAAATTAATTTTTCTAATTACATCAGACCTTATCCCTTTCTGGCCTGCATAAGACACTCAATGATTTCTCATTAACATGAATAAACTCTAAACTCCCTACCATGGCCCACAAAGCCTTCAGTGACCCAGCCTCTGCCTTCCTCTCCAACCTTCTCTCACCCACTACCATTCTCCCTTGTTCACCACATCCCAATCTACTTGCCTTGTTTCTATCAAACATGCTGAGATCAGTCCTTGTGCCCCCTCAAAATTGTCAAATGGCTGCTTTCTTTCCAATATCCAGACCTTAATTTAGATGTCATTCCTCAGAGAGATCTTTCCTGACCAATTTATGTCAATCTCTAACACATCACTCTATTTTATCTTTTTCAGGGTTGCACTTTTATTATCTGCCTCCTTCTACTAAAGTGGAAGCTATTTAGGGGCAAGGTCATCTGTTTTGTTCTATTCCCTGTCCTCATGGACTAGAACAGTTCCTTGGCACAAAGTATGCATTAGTAAATATTTGCCAATGAACTGAATACCAAAAAAGGATCTTCTTTTCCAAATATCAGATGCTAGTGTTCTACAAGAATTAGTGCACCTGGCTTGGGTGTGGTGGCTCACTGCCTGTAATCCTAGTACTCTGACAGGCAGAGGAGAGAGGATCCTTTAAGGCCAGGAGTTTGAGATCACAGTGAGCTATGATTGTGTCCCTGCACTCCAGCCTGGACGACAGAGGGAGACCCCATCTCTAAAAAAAAAACAACAATGAGTATACCTGGAAAACAATATTTTGAAAAACAAACAATTTATCTCTTTGAAAAGAATATTCCAGACCATCATGTGATAAGATCTGTATCTAAAGTAAAGAAATGACTTGTCATGGGCAGACACTATAGGTAGTTCATCTTTCATTCTTACTAAATTAAGATCCAAAAGTCTGATTTCAGCACCCTGAGATCTTCAAACTAAACCTCGTAAGTTATTTCCCTCCTCTAGTCAATCGATAAACAGAAACTTCTGATCAATTCTCACTATCATTTACTCAATCTTTCATCTTTGGAAATCTGTTTGCTTCATCTTAGTGCAGTTACAGCTCCACTCTGTGGAAAAACAGGGAAGACAAGCAAGACAACATAGGTGTGTTACCTATGTGACTGCTGAGAAAATTCGGGAAACTATGTATAAGAGATTATAATCTGTAATCAAAATGATGAAGAGAATTTTATCTTTATTTAGATTGGACATGGTAATCTCTAAAACTTAAATATGAATCAGGAGCCAAGAAACATTTGATGATTTACTTGCTCTTTCCCATCTTCCCACCTCTTATTTCCATCGTAGGCTTGAAACTCTTCAGCAATTTTCTTTCTTTTTTTTATTTTTCGTATTGCTTCTCTATCAGTAGACACTGTGACGTGTATAAAAATCACAAATACAAAACACAAAGTTCATTCTGGTCAGCCCAGAAATGAGATAATTAAGCAAACGATTTCCTATACCTAGATGCATAGAGATACAGCCATGGAAACTAGCAGAAGCAGCATCGCATTTTCTAAATAGAAAAAGAGTATTTTTCACTTACTAGCATCCCTTGACCCTTGCCTAGGGAAAAAGGTCCTTCATTAAGCTGCCAATAATTACAAGCGACGCCAAATCAACATCTAATCAGTGTCCAACTGGCTCAGCTTCCAAGAGATGAGGTGCAGAAATGAGTTAATGATCTCTTCCAGAAAAGTGCAGAAATATTTTAACATTTCTTAGGATTTAATATATTGCAATATGGGGTCTCTAAGGTACCAAAGCATAGTCCAATTTCTAGTAACACAGCAACACTCAACCCAAAAGCTACATAGCTTCCACCACTTTATCATCTAAGATTTTAAAACCATTTCTGACCCAGTTTCAACATATGATTGATGGAAATAGTATTATTCTTCCCTTCCGTGGCTTGAATTTGAGCTTTTGAGCTCCGCTATGTACTGTTTTTTTTTTTTTTTTTTTTTTTACTAGACTAACTCATTAGAAGGCTTCAATTCTTAGTGATAATAGAAACTAAGAAAGTTTATCTTTGGTGACCCAAGATAAACCCTCATCTCCAGCCTCCCCCATGCATCTGTCCTTCCTTAGCTCTCAAGTTCTTTTGCTATCAAAACAGCCTCTAAGCAAGAGATTTGAATTCCTTAGCACTAAAATAAATGTCTGCTGGAAGCATCTAGGATGAACTTTCTCAAGGAACTAAAGGAACAAACAGGAATCAGAGCTTTGAACTACAGTATGTTTTCAAGAGTAAGAGAACAGGTAGGGAGATAACAGAGGAGTTCTCCCAAACCTGTGTGATTGCACCACACAGCCGCTGCCTGCACTGTTGTTGTCAATTTAATTAAAAACTTCGAAAATAGACTCTTCCCTCAATTAGACTATACATGTTCACAGACATGTAAATAACTAATTTTCTTTCATGAAATACTTACAAGGATATTTAAAGAACAAATTTGTTCAAAAGAGGAACATTTTACAGAAGAGGCAATGACTGAGCTTGGTTTTCAAGAATGAATAAGAATTTGTCAGCAGTTGAAGTTAAAGAACATTTTCAGCAATGGGATCAAAATGATCAAGGTGAGGTGGATCAAAAAGCATTATATTAGTAGTATGGATTCTAATTCACCTCTCTTTCCCCTCCAGAAGATTCTGACCTTCAGTGTGATGAACTTTGCTTACAACTATCAGTGCTCAGTTTTAGAACATAGGTTTGTATTGAGAATATTATTCATGGATATTCACTGTGTGGAATACAGTGATGAGTAAGGCACAGCCCAACCTCAAAAAAATTTACAATCTAATAGGTTTAGACATAAATGTATGCAAATAATATAAGATCACTCAAAATGAAATTCAGGAAATCCTCTGGTCTGGACAGAGTTCTCTATATGGCTGCCAGCAGCTGTCCCTGCTTAGACCAATTAGAGTAAGAAAAGCTTTGCTGCTGCAAATGTTAACAAATGTCCCTCTACCTGGGCTAAGTCAACCTGCCTGGTCCTCTGTGTTGATAGTCTGCACTCATTAGGAAGAGCGGGCCCTTTGGGCAGACATCTAGTTGATTGTTTTGGACAATTATAAATTAGGTAAATATTTTCTTAAGGCTGAACATTTCTAACAGTTTGGACAAATGCTCTCCAGAGCTTCAGGTGCTGGGTCAATCACCTATTTCCTCTAGAGAAAAAGTCTCATTCCTTTTCTTTTTACCTTTTAAAGCAATATGGGCAAGGTTTGAATTAGCTGCTTTTTTTTTTCTTTTGGTTTTCTTGAGTGTGGAAGTGTGGAAGACTCATGTTAAGAGGTCCTTCCCTCTTGAGAAAGCATCTTAAATCCAATCACATGCCTTCAGATTCCCACCTATGTAATGATACAAGGCCCTCGTTAAAAACGAAGGCATTAACAAAGGATGAAAACAATCTAAGTAAACACTGAGATTTTTATTATATGAAAAAAATATTAATGGAGTATTCCGTAGTTTAGAATTATAGAAGCATAGACTCCAAAAGACCTCAGAGACCATTTCATCTAATCTCTCATTTTATGATTTAGGGAATTAATTCACTTACCAAAGTATGATTCCAGGACCAGCAGCATCAGCACCACCCGAGGCTTTTTAAAAATAAAAATTCTTGAGTCCCATCCCAGATCTACTGCCTCAGAAACTGTGGCAGTATAGGGCCCAGCAATCTGTATTTTAACAAGCCCTCCACAGTTTATTCTAGTGAACATAGAAGTTTGAGAATCACTTCCCTATGTCCTATGAGTAGAATGTATTAGTGAGGGCTATTTAGTTTACTGTATTAAACAAAAAAAAAGGGAACATGTTGGTCCATGCAACCGAAAAGTTCAGGGAGTAATGATTCGTTCAGAATAATTTGTGAAAAACACCATATTTTTTCAATGTCTCCAAATTTCCTTCTCCATCAACTACATACTCCTCCGTTATGGTCGTCCATACCTTGCTCCCAAGTTACCTACCTAACTTGATTCCCCACTGCTCTTTGACAGGCACCTCACCTAGAGTCTTAGTGGTCTCCTCCCTAAACCTTGACAACACCATACCCATTTCCCATTCTCATTTCATCCATGAAGTTTCCCTTGACTGAAACACTTTTCAGTCCCTCAGCCTATAAAAAATCCCACCCAGCCTTTAAGAGCAAGCTCAAGTTCTACTACATGAAAAATTGTTACATGAAAAATTCTTTGTCTGCTCCAACCTTCTTTCTCTTAGAACTTTCTTATTAACCCCTACAACATTTATCGTGTCTGACCCACACAACATAGCCCTTAATTACATTTCTGTCTTAGGCACTGCTTTGTTGTAAAAGAACCCATCTGTGTTAGCTTAAATAAATGGAGATAGTGGTAGGGATTCAGAGATATTTCATGTAACCCAATTACAGGATGATTAGCTAAACCTCAACAGGCTTGAAAAGTCTTAAATATTAGATAAGAACACTTATTCTTCATGTTCCAATATGAATGAACATATCCTGGTCTCTCTCCTTAACACTCAATCAGTCTCAATCAATTCTCTGACTGGTGAGTCTGGAAGAAGAAACTACACATACTTCCTATCTTCTCTTTGGGGGCCTTCCTTCTGCAGGGAGCATTCAAGGGCTGATTCCCACAGCTGGGAAAAACAAGTGTGGGGAAGTGGGCAACACTGCCATTTTCCAACTCTGCCTTTGACTAGGTGGGTCAGTTTATTTCTAGGATGAAGTTAGCGTGCCCCTTGTTACTGCAAGACCAAGTTGTTCTCCAAACAGCTGAATCAATAATAAAGGTGACACTTTTACTTCCATCTGCCTGACTTAATTATCTGTTCCTCAATTGGTCTGGGATTCAGTAGGGATATTATTCATGGTTATACTAATATTTAAATAACAGGCAGCTATCCTACCCTTCTCTTCTGGAGTTGCATATTTATGATCCCTGCTGTAAGCCACTCCAATTCATTTCACTCTGAAAACTAACTTCTTTTTAACTTGGTCTTCTGGCTTCTCATTAACTTGGACATTTATAAAGAACTGGTGTTGTCATTAGTGACAGAGATTGCTAATTTTCCCCCAAATTTATTCTCCTCTTCTTCACTAACAGAACAAATTTTAGGTGGGCAAATGGCAGCCCAGAATAACAAATACATTTCCCATCCAGGTGTGGTCACCTATTTAATTTCTCACCAATGGGATTTAAGTGAAAGAGCTATGCACAACTTCTGGAAAATATCCTAAATGGGAAGGAGTTTGATCTTCTCTTTCAATTTTTTCTTTTGCACTGATTGAAACACAGTTCTAATGTCTGGAGCTAAGGCAGCTATTGTATACCATGAGGGAGAAGCAGAGGTGTGCTAGAGCTGGCTCATATGAGCTCAGGAGAACAGATTGTTAAATATTCAGAAATTCTGCAAGCTAGCTATTAAGCCATTGTATCTAGAAATTGGCCATGGGGGGAGTAATTCCACCATGAAAATCAGGCCAATGGTACAAATTCAGCCTTTTCCAGAGGGCCAATTTACCAGCACACCACTGGATAGAAGCTACATGTTGGAGATGGTAGAGCAATAACACAGAAGGGGCCTGAGTCCCCGATGATCATGAAATAGCTAGCCAGATCAGCCTTGGACTGCCTATGATCCTTGGACTGCCTATACTTAGATGAGAGAAAAATAAGTTTCCATCTTGCTTATGCATTATAATTTTTGCTTTCTGCCCCTCAAGGACAAACCTAATCCTAACTAATACCCATTTGGGGCACTGGGCCCAACTCAACACTAGCTGACTACAGTTTTGAGGTCATTAGAAAACTGAGAAAGAAAATCTGACTAGTTCAGATGTCCACATTCCTAGTGCAATCTGTGGGGAGCCAGAGATGTGCATTCCATGGTACAAACCTGGCCACCTAAATTCATCCTTTTAGCAGGGACTATTGGTTTACACCAGAAAAAAAAAAAGATATGGGCTGAATAGGTATCCCAAACTAGTTCATTTTACTACCATTTAATACGATGGCACACAGATACCTTATCTAATGCCATTCCACATAGCGCCTATTCCTTTCAAGGCAATGTCTGAATTCTTTTCCAAAAACATCTTTCAAATTACTTTTTATATGGCTATTTCCTATAATTGCTGTAGATTTTCCTTTCTGCCCTGAGTGCAGTAGACTACACTATACTCTTCAGCCACTGAGCACCCTACCATGCTACCCTGAGCTAAGTGTCTTCTCTCTCCATTTATTTTATGTTCTGGTAAACAGTTTTGACCAATAATACTGACAAAAGCTATTCAAATAATGGTACTATATCTACTGAAAGCAACAAGAAAGAGTATCACAGGAAACCTTCAAATGCCTATTTTATTGTAGCTCTAGGCACCTTCAAGGAAACAGAGAATAAAGTTCTTCAGTGTCCTTTGACTTTATGGAAAGCCTCAACAACATTACTGCACTCAGGATTGACCAACAATCATGTGACTATGTAGCCAGAGGAATACAGAGCTGGTGACATCATGACATTAGTTGGAGACATACCAGGAGATTTGAAGAGACTGGAAAAACTATTGCCAATATACTCAGTGGAAATGCACTTCCAGTGGACTTTGCTATAATGATCTTTTTATAATGTTGATTCAGTTAGAGTACTCAAATTCAAGGACACACCCCAGCACTAAAATGCATCTACTTAAAATGTATATACATGCGTATATTTCATTCCTGGGTTGATATTATATATGTAGAGCCCAGTGAAGAGCTAGTACATGTGCCTCAAGAGAGGCCACATTCAGACTCCTTCCCACAGAATTAAGACTATCCATCAGGCAAAGAATTTTGACAGAATGTAGTCGGTAGCAATTATGGGAAAATAAAACCCTTTCATGTATATATCCTAACACAAGGAAACATTCTCACTAAACTGGTTATTCATGTTAATGTTTGCACTCCTTGAATGTGAGTTTAAGTGTTGCCTCTCCTAAGCAACACAGTTATGTTTCCAAGGAGGTTTTTATGGAGACAAAAGGTGGAGCGGGGAAGTAGTATGAAGTGACTGCAGTATTGGAAGGTAATAGTATAATATATCTTCATCAAGAGCCAGACATGCCTCAAGGTAACAGGTAAATAAATAATTCAAAACAGGGGCCTCACATTACCAGACTAAGTCCCAACCAACCAAATCACGTTCATCATTTGAAAGTCTTCTGTCACAAAGGTTACTGGGCTTATGATGTGGGTTTTGACCTGATGGCTGTCCTCATAATTGTGAGTTAAATGAAAACCATTCAAAAATAACCAAATAATAATCTTCATGTGGATGGAGAACCAGAGAGAATTTGGTGATGGTTGCGAGTCAAACACCATTTTCCCTTCCTTTCCTTAATGCAATAAGATTCAGGAGAAGTTCCAGGATTTATCAAATCGAGGAATAGAACCCTACAATTCAACATTAAAAAGATGGGTCATAAATACCTATAAAGTTTTCCCACTTTGTGTATCAATAATGTTGATACAACTAAAACGTTACAATAAATAACTCACATCTCAAGACGCAGGGCCAAATTATTTTCACATATCTATCATTTGCTGCACAAACAACCACCTTTCCCATAGGCCTCAGTTCCCAGGTTGACAGACAAGATGACTCCAAGATGAGATTCCCCAGCTTCAGACCAGCACCATAGCCTTAGGTAACTGTGATCTGAGGTGTTTTTGAAGTTTCTCCCACCTCTGGGCTAAAGCTTTCTTTCCAGTGGGTCTGAAAGTAGTGTCTGAAATTCTCAGCATTCCTGTCATTCCCTAAGGGCTGAGACAACTCTCTAAACATTCTTGCCCACAGGCACCTGAGGAATTAGGCCACCAGCTCTTCTGTGCAGAGCCAACAGGAAGTTAAGCGCAAAGGGCAGCAAGTGTATTTGGGAAGATGACAGTGAGGTCTAAAGGAAACATGAAGGGTGGAGGGCAAAGACAAGGAGCTTGGTTTGCATAAGCAGTTTGCCCTGCAGACATTCCAGCACTCACCATGACCACCATGACCACCACGTGTGTGTGTGGTGACTCACCTAGGAATGGAATGCGGGCCAGGAGAGGGGAAGCTACAGCAAGCTGTAGAGCCTGAAAAGGAACGCGGGCTCTTGTAAAAATCCCGAATAAAGAGTTTTAGCTAGAATCACCTGCTGGAAGCCTAGAAAGAAACGTTTTCACTGAGGCCCTAACTGGATCTCAGAAGCCCTCACTTACTAGAGCTTCAGAGTTGCTGAGAGGAGCTACACTGGCAAAAATCTTCTCCCTTTGCCTTTCTTTCTCCCTCCCTCCTTCTTTCCCCTCACTCTCTCTTTACCATATAGTCTGGGAGTTTTTTTGGATAAATTTTTTGGAGAACTAGGCTACACTTGCAGTATATTCATTTCTAAGCCACAGACAAACCACTAGAGGGCAATGTCATCACTAATGGCTTAAACTCCACTGATTTCCTCTGGCTTCAATATTCAGGAAGGCTCATCCACACATCCTGTGACAGGATATTTCAGAACTTTTCCTTCGATTCTCATTGTAAATAAACAACCTGAGGGTGGATAAAACCAGATGCACATCACAGCAACACACAGCATGAATTAGGCAGGCCAAATTTCTGGCATATCTGGAACAATGTCTAATTTTGCAGAGCAGTTCAGAATCCAGAGCATAAACTTGCATTTTTGTCCTGAATTTCTGCCTGAATTTTGTAATTTCTGTCAAGTGTTATCTATCCCTAAGAGCAAAAGGAATCTTTCAAAGAAATGAAGAGTTAAATAATCTAGCACAGCCTATTTGTACAAGATTCTGTTTTGTTTCCAGATTGAAGTTATAAATATTTGGTTTGGTCAAAAGCTATCAGATTAGTCATATATGCAAACATGGGGACCAAAGGCCATAAATTTCCCCTTGCTTGAGGAACTGGAAGTGTAAATCGGGCCCCAGTAATTTGGTCCTAGCTTGTGTACCGAAGATCCAGGTGAAATTGTAAATCAGAAAGTATTAAAGAGATGCAGTGGTCCCCAACCTTTTTGGCACCAGGGACTGGTTTCATGGAAGACAATTTTTCCACAGATGGGGGGAGGCTGGGGAAGATGGAGGGCAGACAGTGATGCACGGCCCAGTTCCTAGCAGGCCATGGACCAGTACTGGGCCACAGTCCAAGTGTTGGGGACTGCAGAGGTAAAGGACAGAACAGGCTTTCCACGGACAGGGAGACTGCTGCCCTCAGCACTGGTGCTATACTGCTTCAAACAACTAATATTTGCTGATATCAAGCTTATCCTCAGTTTATCAGCAGAGGCAGATAAGGTGAGGAAAATATTTGTAGGCAGTGAGCTTTCTGGAATTTTCCTACAGTGCTGAAATACCATCCAGAGTCCAGTCATATTTGGACAATGATTGCTATGTTATTTTTTCTATCTCTTGTATTTTCACTGCTATATAATAACATTAACACTCTTTACACAAGGTCAGTACTATTTACCTAAGAGTTTCCCAAAGGTCTCTCTTCTCCTTTCCTATCCTCTCCCCTCAAAGGGTCAAGAGCTCACAATATATTTCTAAAGGGAAAAGTATAAAAGGAAAAGTCTATTAAAATTAGTTGGGTGGAGACTGTAACTCAGCAAACTTGCATTTACTAGGGGTAAGGCAGAGCAAAAAAGAAAAACAAAAAACTAGTTCTAAGATTTAAAGATTACAATTCGACAGAAGACTCCCAGGGTTGGGCCAACACTGTGTTCCAAAGCAGGCAAAGAGAACAAGTACAGAAAAACAGACAAGGATGGAAGTGTGGTATAGGAAGGTGCACAGGGAATAGAAGAAAATGCTACGGAAGATGATTCCTGACCTAGCAATACCTGACTAGGTAGACTGTTGACAAAAGGTGGAGATGGATAAAAGAGTTTTGCCGAAGGTACCCTCTTCCTCTCCCTACCTACTCACAACCCCAGGCACATTACCAAGAAGGCACCATGGCCTTTTTTTTAAATAAGCACTGTTTACAGGACTGTGCTCCAGGAAATTAGGGAACAAACACCTTTTCTCTTTCAGATCACCTTTACAAATCCAAGATTTGGCACACTGGGACGAATAAAAACAGAGAGCTAGGAAAGGGTAAACAATGGATGAGATTCCAGCTGTAACTTGGCTAAATAGAGTTGTTTCAGTACCTGACAACTTGGGTTCAGTCTGTATTATTCTGAATGTATAATTGATGTGGTCCGTCTGTTTCCAGTAAAAGAACTTTTGTTTTGCTTTTTTTTTTTTTTTGGTCCACTTTCACTCAGAATGAATGGCTTTCTCATTAGGCAATGTTCACATGCCCTCAGAAAATGTGTCTAGAATAGAAAGACTCCCTGGAATCACAGATTAAAATGCCAGCAGAGTTGAGTATGTTCTTCCCAATTTTGAGCTAATTAAATGAGAACTCGTGCCATTCTCCATGCAGGGAACTTCTCAGGTAAGACTATTTAAGCCATGGAACCATCTACTTAGTGTGGTCATTAAGATACTACAGCACTCTGGTGAACAGCGTTGTGGATTGGCAGCCAGAACATCTTTTCCCATTCCAGCCCCTACATTTCCTGGATTTATAGAAGGAAAGCAACTAGGACAGCTGTAGGTCTTCTCACCCATTCTGCATATTTATTGAGCACCTACTCAATGTCTGAGGCACTGGAAATACAATAACATACAAGATCTAGCATAGTCCTTGCCTTCACAGAGTTTACAGTTACGGAGGAAACAAACCAGTAAAAAGGCAATTATAACTTCATAGCCACTAGCATGGCTATCATCAAAAAGAAAAAAAGGAAAGAAAGAAGAAAGAAGTGTTGGTAAGGATGTGAAGCAATTAGAACGGTTATACATTGTTGGTGGAAATGTAAAATGGTACAGCTGCTGTGGAAAAAAGTTTGCAATTCCTCAAAAAGATAAACATAGAGTTACCATCGGATGCTGCAATTCCACTCCTAGGTACAT
Organism: Cheirogaleus medius; assembly: GCA_008086735.1. Lineage (NCBI taxonomy): Eukaryota > Metazoa > Chordata > Mammalia > Primates > Cheirogaleidae > Cheirogaleus > Cheirogaleus medius. Next base: position 2,848,325 of record VBSM01003169.1, read on the forward strand.
ACCCAAGAGAACTGAAAACACGATCACACAAAAACTTGTACACAAATATTCATAGAAGCATTGTTCATAATAGCCGAAAAGTGAAAACAACCCAAATGTCCATCAACTGATGAATGGATAAACAAAATGTGGTATATACATAATAGAATATTATTCATCCATAAAAAATGAAGTACTGATACATGCTACATAACATGATGAAACTTAGAGACATCATACTTAGTGAAAGAAGCCAGACACAAAAGGACAAATATAGCATGATTCTGTTTATATGAAATGTCCAGACTAGGCAAACCCAGAGATTAAAAAGTACATGAGTAGTTCTCAGGGGACTGGGAGAAGAGGGAATGGGGAGTGGCCATCAACAGGTGTGTGTAGGGTTCCTTCTATGGGTGATGAAAATGTTCTGAAATTATATAGCGGTGATGATTGCAAACTTTGTGAATATATTTTAAAAACTCCACTGAATTGTATACTTTAAAGGGGGGACTTTTATGGTATGTGAATTATATCTCAATAAAACGAGGTAACCCAATGTGATGAGTGCCACATTATAAAGAGTGCTGTTCTACATATATTTGGGGTAGTGCGGAAGGGGTTCAGAAAGGCTTCTTGTCTAACTGGTATGTGACGGCTTTTAAAGAAAAACAAAGACAGGCTTCCTGAAAAAAGTGACTTTTAAGCAGAAATCATAAAAGTAGGAGAAAGGAGGACAAAAGAGGAAGAATGGATTAATGCTAAAGGCACAGGAGAATATGCCCAGTGCTGAGTGGAGAGAGCACATGGTACACTTGGGGGAACAGTGGTCCTGCTGGGCTGAAACATGATGTTAACAGTGACAGTGGAAAGAAGAAAGGCTAGGGATAGAGGAACTAACAAACCATGCTAAAGAATCTGGATTTTACCTTAATCATAACAGGAAACCTTTGAAAGAGCTAAAGCACGAGAGCGACAAGATCTGATTTGTTCTCCAGAAAGGGTGTTCCAAATGCAAGGTGAACAATGGACTGTAGGGAGAGCAAGCACAGGGGCCGGGAGATTAGTCTGGAGGTTATTGCACCAATATAAGGCAGAACTGACCAAATAGAGAAAGTTGGAAGGTACGGGGGAAGTGCTTCCAAACTCCCTGAAATGCTCTGCTAACTATAACAGCACTAGGCTCCACCAGGAAGCAACATGTGGTTTCATAAAGAGATAGTGCCCATGCTGAGGCTGCCAACGTGCCTCCCAGCAGACCCTCCTCCTGCTTTTGGTCCCAAGTTTATCCTCATCATTTGCAATGGAAAGATAGTCTACTATAATGAGTATAGACTTGAGAGTCAGAAACACTTGAGTTCAAATTCCTACCCTGACATTTCCAAGTTTAAGTGGTAAATCACTCAATCTCTGATCTCAGTTTCTTTAATTTGAAATGAGGAGAATAACATATCTCAGTTTTGTGCTGAAGATTATATGTGATTATATTATATGTTAACACCTTAAGGACCGCTCACAAGTTTTCTCCTTTTTCACTGTAGTAAAGATGATTTAAATAACGTGCAGTTTGCCCAAAAACGTGTGGTCCCTGGCGTATGTCTTAGAGATTTCTATGCGGTACGAAAGGTGGGTATATGCTCACAATGGAATATTACTCAATTCTAAGAAACAACAATGAGCTAACACCGTTTATGCTCTCCTGGACTAAGCTTAAGCCCGTTATTCAAAGTGAGGCGACACAAGATATGGAAAATGGGCT